>VMDR010019765.1:0-18063 GCA_007922815.1 Macrotus californicus | reverse complement strand
AGTGTAAAACAGCACACAGCTAAAACAAAACCAGGGGTGAGTTCTTGTGAAGCAACTTCAGAGTGTCAAATGTGTTGGGAAGCACAAGTCCCAGCCAAGGAGATGGAATCATTCTGAATATTGGAATATAATATGTCAAGAGTCAAATGGAGTGATTGCCCACCTTACAGCTCCCAACACAAGGTGAGATCAGACACCAGCAGAGTCAAATAAGCTACCAAGACAATAGACTCAGTAATGACATAGGTGATATAATTGAATTCCATTTGACCACAACTTGTTGGTGTGAGGTCTCCTGTGCACTGGTGACACAGACATCTGAATTCCCACATAAAATGTGTCAATTCCAGTAAGGACAAATCTCTGCTTTCTCTGGAGTGCAAAATATTTGATATCATCTACCTTTCATCAAATGGCTATGCTTTTCCAGTTTAGAGGCCTTTTGTGTCAGTCTCGGTTCTGAAAGTAAACCTTTCAGGAGGGTAACAAATGAGAACTTGCTCTTGGGTTTACTGAATAAATATCTATACACACACTCTTTTCATGGATCCATTGTGCCAGCAGTGAGATGACCACCTCCGGTCACTTTTCCTCCTATACAAATTAGACAAGTACACAATTGGAAGCACTGACCACTGAATCTCCCATCAATACGGTACTGTAAGTCTGCGATGCTTCGGTTGTCCACTTTTGGCTAGCACCAGCCTTTAACCAAATGCAGCCTGTGAATCAGGCCCAAGTTCTTTCCTCTATTATTTGTCTGGACAGAACCCTTATCTTCATCAGCTGTAGATACGAGTTGAAGTCATTGGTGTAATAGAAAAGGTTGACAAGTTACCTGCCATACTGTTCATGCAGTGAACTTTGGCCTTCCAGACAACTTTCGACTTAATCCCAAATATATCATGAATTCCACTGTGCCCTCTTAACCACATTGTTTTGTGGATTTCATAATGCCCAGCTCAGGATGGGCTCCTTGAGTCTCACTGTCACTTGGTATCTCAAGACCATTGTCTTTGGTAGCTCTTACACCTTAGAGTATGATCCTGGTCTGAATTTTTTAATAGTCAGCAGATAAAGGTAATGATAGTTGCCTTAAAATTTGCAAAATCTACAAAAGTGGCCCTTTATAATTTAAGTTGGCAGTGAGATATCCTTAGCTTATAATTTTCTCTTACAAGGCTTCCATTGAATTAATATGTACTAGTCCATTTCAAACCCCATGGCTTTAGGTTGATACAGGTGCCACATTTCCCAATGCCTAACTTTCTACCTTAACTTCATTTCCGTCAATCATAGATTGCAATGCCACCATATGCTAAGTGACATCACTGCCCACTAATCCTGGTTCCCTAATATCCACCTGAACAGGGAAAAACCAATCTCGATATCACATAGTGAGACTGTGGTTTTGAATTTGGTTCTCTGGAAAGTAGAGCAGCTTTGTCTCAGACAGGCTACGTCTTCATAAGGAAGTATAATTTCAGAGTAAAAGTGAAGAACAAATGGATTGAGACCTGCAAGGCTTATAATGTATCTTCCCTCATTGCCTTTTTCAAAGAATCTTATAAGTGATTATTTTATGCTTTTTTTCTAGACTTCAGTATATGCCCCTTGAAGGCAGGAGCCCTGTGTTGCTTACTGTTATCCCAAGCACCAGGCACAATGCTTGTGTTTGACTGTTTAATAAATATTTGTTAAGCCAATAAATATTAGGGCCATGTTTAAAGTTTCAAATGAGTAGTATCCTAAAGCAGAATGTGTGCCCCCTTGTGTGGGAAGAGAACCCTGGTGTGGAGAGCGGAGGTCAAGGACAGATTCAGCTACAAGAGGGTTAGCTGTGATGCAGCCAAGTTCCTGTAACGGGGGGGTCTCGCAGAAATTGAGCCCTGGTGCTTATTGAAGGCAAACGAGTTAGAGTCAAAAATACACCTTGTGTCTTATTTCTTTCATTCTCCACCAAAATAGAGAGTGGTGGGTAAGCTGTGGGCAGCAACTTGAAAGCCTGAGTGTTCCTAGGGAAGGATAAAAAAGCCATGGAAAGAACTCATAAATTACTCTGGGAAGACGAGCTTCTAGAGCTGCTGGAGCCTTTTGTTGCTAAAAAAAAAAAATGTGCCAGTGAAAGCTTGCGAGGGCTGAGTTGTCTTGCTGGGAACCAAACCACTCTATTTACCTCGCCTTGCCAGGCGAGCGCAGGTTGTAGCAGTCTTACCAGAGAAACGAATCGCTTCATTCTTTTCAATGTTTCTGTGGCTAAGAGCTGTGGCCACCAACCTCTGTGCAAACAGCGCAAGTCAACAGGACCTTCCAGCGAGACCTGTGCCCTTGCTACTGTGTTAGTGCTGTTGAAGGACTTCGGCTTAACTGTCACTCTCGTGTGGGTTACGTCCTCCCTTCCTCGAACGAAGCTTCTGGCTCACATGACAGCTCCTTGATGACACAGAGGTTTTAAAATATAAGTTTGGCAGTATGTACTAAAGGGACACATTGCTGTGAAAGTGTAAGCACAAAGGGTGCTATTTATTGGGTAGGCTTTGAGCTGAAATATTGCAGTGTGAAGGAACTTTCTCTGGTTTGCTGTCGATTGACCTGGACAGACAGACGAACTGCTTAGATCTTTCTTTTGTGAAAGTTCCAGGACCCGCCCCTTTACTCTTTCACTCCATCTGAACTTCCACAAACTGAATTAGAGTTTTCTGACCTCGATTTTCCCTTCTGCTTAGACCTTTCACCCCGTCATACTCTGCTCTTCTTCTATAGAGTCTCAATTCTTTCAAGCGTGGACCTGTATCTTGTTCATCTTTGCATTTCTCACACTTGATGTGGTGCCCACTAGGGAAATACAGGTGCTTAGTAAATGCTTGTTGAGAAAATAAAGGAATAGGTCTCATATCTATAGAGACCTGATCACTTTTGCAAATGTATTGAATATTATTTGTGTTTCCCTCACCTTCAGACGTTGTTTTCTGCAGGCCTCCTTCGAGTACTTCCTAACTGGTTACTTGATAGAAGACTTTATTATGCTGGCTTTGTGATATTTGTCATCAGGATCTCTGTTCAAATGTATATTGCATTAGGGGATATAATACTTTAATCTACTGATCTTCCAAAATTTTAACAACAGAATCGTTTCGCCACTCTGGTTGAAATGAAAGCTAATTGCTCAAAGGACTTAAGCTTACAAACTCCAGCTTACTCATGCTACTTTTGAACAAATTGCATATATATATGTATATGTATATGTATATGTATATGTATATGTATATGTATATGTATATGTATATGTATATATGTATATCTATTAAACTTAAGAAGGGGGACAACACAAAGGAAGAGTGGTAAAGAACTGCACATTGAGAATAGGGCAAAATTTTAAACTGGTTTGTGTGTTGCCTTTTCTTCTCTTCCCAAGAATCTCTATTCCAGGCAAAGCGTCCTCAAAGATGAGCAAGCCTGAGGTTCAGAGAAACTCAGTAAACTCATTGCTGTATTTCTTTGGAGGAATCAAGTACAGTACCAGATTTATAACCATAAACTGTTCCAAAAGTTTATAGGTAACTTGAGAGTTTGAAATTCAAAATGCATTTTGCCTGGAGGAATAGTTTATCTGTCTTAGTTATATTCTTACACTGGCTCACAGAAACCAATTTATCTTCCTAAATGTCTGAAGTGGAGAGTACTGTGCACATCACACTACAGACCCTGAGCACAGGGCAAACAATTTACGCACTTCCAACGAAACTAGGTCTCTGCCTTTGCCCCCACCTCCCTCCTCACTCACTGTCCGGACGAATAACCACCTTGGTGCCGATGGCCTGACACCACGGGACAGGGATAGAGGGGGCATTCTAAGACCATGAAAAGACTCTCATGGAAATGCTGAACAAAGATGGGGAGACTCCAGGAGCTTGGGCTGGTAGAGAAGGAGCAGTGAGGATCATAACCTCATTCCCCAAATTCTTCCAACTCTTCCTGCCAGGTCAGGTTGTATTATGATTTTCTTCATACTGATTACTTTACAAGATGGCTAACTTCACTTTAATGTCAACTTTGGAAGTGTTTCTCAGCAACAGACTAAAATTCTAAAATTGAATCAAAGTAGAAATAAAGTAGCACCATCTCTGTCTCTCCTTCTTCCTCTTCCTCTTCCTCTCCCCTCCCTGTATTTCCCTCTCCCTCTCTGTTCTATAACATTTTAGGTTATCTTAAACATATTTTCATAAGACATGAAGTAGAATTTGGAATTATAGAGTGAAGAGATAAGGTGTAATGAACATTTGTCAAATGCACATGAAGATCAATATTCAACATAAATTGGATGTCCTGAGTAGGAGCTAGGGTGGTGTTCTCGGGAGGGCGAGTCCTCAGGTGGAGCTGAAAGACAGCAGTGGAAAATGAATGGAGATGCAGCGTATCTTCTTTTCCCACCTTATCTTGCCTCTGACAGCCAGCCCAGGCTTGTGGTCATGAGCTCTTCTTACAAGTGTGACGAAGAGGTAAGAGCAGAAGTTCCAGGAGAGAACTCTCGCTGGAAGAGAGGAGATAGATTACTCCAGGCAATGTCTTGCAGAAAAAGTCAGCAGAGATAATGGAAAAGATGCTGTTGAAGGAGGGAAGCAGATTTTCCAGAAGGCACTGATCATTCTTGGTTGATTATTTGTGTGTAATGGACAGCTAAGCCACCTAAGTGAGGGACTGCCTGGATACCTCCTAAAGGCAGCAATGGCCTACTTCATTAAATGTAACATAATGTTCTTGGACGAGTCTGTCAAAATAGAAAAGTAATTGCTAGTCTTATTATCTTAAGTTGCATATGCCAT
The DNA here is from genome assembly GCA_007922815.1 of Macrotus californicus. Classification (NCBI taxonomy): domain Eukaryota; kingdom Metazoa; phylum Chordata; class Mammalia; order Chiroptera; family Phyllostomidae; genus Macrotus; species Macrotus californicus. Next base: position 13,240 of record VMDR010019765.1, on the reverse strand, counting down.
GACCTGGCAGTCAGTATGTTATAAGAAATGTTTTTTTTTAAAGACGTGAACATAATTTCCTGGAAAATTAACATAAGTAAAGGGGATTAATTATCCACCAGAGTAAAAACAACTATTCTTCATTTTTTAAACAATATATTTGCAAGAAAAAGACAAAATAATTCACATTTTCATGAACTGGATTTATCTGTATTAAGATAAGCTTCTTATTTTGCTCTGAGTATTCATTATACACGCACAATGAATGCACCAAACTAAAGAAGTCAATCTATCTAAAAATAATACAGATTTATCTATGATTTTTTAATTAAAAGAACATTTATTGCACATAAAATATCATGCTTTTTGAAAGTTGTGTATCACACTTTTTAAAAAAATAAAGAAATTATAACAGAGTTTATATTCCCAGCTCATTTAAGTAATAAATGTTCCTGCAAGCTTGATGCTGACAGGATTAAAGTCAAATCATTTTTAAATCAATTATTTGACATTTTTGTAAAATGCATCCTTTTCATATATTATTGCAACTTATGTAGGAGAAATCCACAAGTATTTAGTTCTGATCCCCGTGACTTTTGCGCTTTGAAATCTTAATTGCTTGACATATTATGAAGTAGTAAAAATAAGTTCATTAGCCTGTTAGCAGTATGGTAGAAGTGGCAGGTCAGCTGCCAGTCATTGGTTATTAAATACAAGAAGGGGTGTTGTTAGGACACATATTATGAGATGAGGCTTGCTGATTTGTAAATCAAAATGCCCCTCCTCCCGCATAAGGTTAAAATAAAAGGTGCAGGAACATGTGACAGTTTAAGCAGTGCCTTGACAATAACTCTAATTGAAGTTGCCACTGCTTTGACCTGATAAGACAGAAAACAATACTACTGCTACTCTTTGTCTACCTTAGGATGCTAAACTAAGCAGCTGATGATACATAATATCTCTTGACAGCCACGTTAATTATAACCTAGCTGAATGTATTTCTTTAGAGTAGAATTTTTTAAACAAAAGAAGAAGAAATTGTAGTGAAAGCTGTCAGAATATTTCTGAATATTGCTAAGCACTGTATCTAATAGCTAAAAAGTGTTCATTTTCTTGAAATTTTTTTCCACTTTATTTTTACAATGCACACAACATATTTTCCAGTTCCATAGGAACATTTACATAAGAACATCAGAGATACCAAAGTAGGTCAAAGCAATGGTCACTCTTTGCCAAAAGAAACATTTCAATGTTAATCGCTTCTTGATTTGGCAAAGTGAAAACAAATGCCATCTTCGTATAAGTTAATAAGTTTGGAATTCCTCCATTCTGGCTTTGTCATAATAGTGCCATATTGGAATGAGCGTATTTTGTAGCTTAATGAGCGAAGAGCACACAGCGTAATTTCATTATAATACCAAACTATGTCATGGCTCTGTAATGTTATCTGAAGAAGAGTTTTGAACATTACCTGCCTGGTCCCCAGTACCAACATGTACATTAAGTGCCATAAGCCATGTCTAAATAGTATTGTTCAGAATATAGAAATTTAAAGGTACTGAGTATATTAGGACAAATTATGTATATGGCTATCTTGATCATTTTTCTTTGTGATGAATATATTTTAACTGGAGATAATTTCTATGAAACTGTTGAATCACCTAGATTTTCAAGTTCTGAGTCAAGTCAGCCTTCTATCCAAAACAAAAGTTAGTAACTATTCTGCTATTAATTATAAAAGTTTTATTTATAACTATAAGGAGTTTAAATAAGTTTTAGTAGTATTTATTCTCTAATTGTTTTCCATTAATCATAAAAATAAAGAGTGATTTGGATAGTATGAAGTCTACCCAAGGGGAGGGGGGTCGGATAAAGAGGGTAAGGGGTCAAATATATGATGACCAAAGGAGATTTGAATTTGGGTGACGAACACACAATTCACTATGCACATGATGCGCTGTAGAAAATTGTAAGCTTCAGATTTACATAGCATCATTGATCCATGTCACCCCAATAAATGTAATTAAAAATTAAAGGGTGACTTTTTTTTGCAGCTGTGGCTGTGAAGCTGGGGAAGTCCCTGCTGGGCTGAGCACATTGGATCTCATCTTCCCAGCTCTTCGACTCTCAATAAAATGGTTTGACCCCCCCAAAAAAAATTAGAGTAAGTTGGAGTATATATTATTTCACCTGATTTTCTATGGGTCTGGCTTGAACAGATTTCAGCTGATTGATTGAAAATGGAAATCAAAATGGAATATTCATTCATTACCTGTTGTGTGTATGTTCCAAGCTTGATACAATGGACTGAATTGTGTCTCCTTTTGAAATGTGTTCATTGAAGTTTGAATTCTCAATGTGACTGTATTTGGAAATAGGGATTTTAGGAGGTAAGCATAGCCAAGAGTGAGGTTCTAATGTGATAGAATCTGTGTTTTTATTAAACAGAGGAAGACATAGAGAGACCTCTTTCTATGCCATGTGAGGACACAGCTAAAATGTGGCCATCTGCAAGTCACAAAGGGGATTCTCACCAGAGTCCAACCATATTGGCTCTCTGACCTCAAATTTTCAGCCTGCAGAAATGTGAGAAAATAAATTTTTGTTGTTCACACTATCCAGGCTATAGTATTTTGTTATAATGGCCCACAGTAATGAATATACATGGGGAATAAACAAACAATCCCCTGCTCTCTAGGATCACATCAATAATAGGAAGTCACATAATTTAGAAAATTCTAACTGTCTCTACTAATCTGATACTTGAGCATTAACATTTTACAATCAATAACATGTGTACAGTAATTAATATAGCCATACAAGCCCAAATGTGTTTATGAAGTATTGCAAAGAGAATCTTGGACACAAAGTCAAAATTTTCTATTTAAGTCTTTTCTCCATACCCACTACTACTACAGGAGTAAGGTCAGGTTTCTTAAATATTTTGAACCTCTTTTACACTTACCAAAAGATTATTATAATTCTTGCTACATCAAACCTACACTTCAGTGAAGCTAAATATCAATGACTTAGTACTTGCAGAATTTCTTCTTTTTAATTTTAAAGTCCTTGTAGGGAGAATTGTAATTCGTTCTTCCAAATGCCCCATCCCTGAAATACATCCTCTGAGTAATCCTCAGGACTAGGAGTATGATGAAGTTTCTTCTGTGATTAGATTATACTACGTGGTACAACTGACTTTAAGAAAGGGAGGTAGAGGTCAGTAGTTTGAAGTATTCAAAGGGTTCAGTGTTCTGAAGACGGAGGTGTTCACATAGAAAGAAAACAGGAACTCAGTCCTGCAACCTCTAGAAAGTGAATTTTGGCAACAGCAAGAATGAGGATGGAAGAATTTTTCCCCAGGGTCTTGAGATAAGAGCTCAGTCTGAGCTATATTTTGATTTCAGTCTTGTGGAACAATGAAAAGAGAACCCATGCCCGGTATGACTCTGACTTACTGAACTATGGTGTAATAAGTGGGTGTTGTTTTAAAAGTGTATGATAACTTTTTATATGGTAATATAAATTTGATGCAACATTACAAAAATAAAGGCAGATCCTATTATTGCTAGAAATATTGTAATATAGTTCATTTGTAGTGAATGTGAAAGTTAATTAAAAATAGGAAACTTATGGGAGGACCTCATGGAGAAGGTGGCATATAAGCCATTTGCTTTTAAGTATGGTTTATATCTACTTATCTAGTTAGCTATGCAGAAACAAATTTTTGGTGGGGGGAATATTGGGAACATCTCAAAGAATCAACAAGATGATGTGAAACTTGATTTACAGAAAAAAATTAAGGCTGAGAAAAAAGCTGATAAAGACTATTTCTGGCTAAAGTTTGGTGAGTATACATTGATATATTTAAATGTTCATTTTGAAAATTCAAACTTTATTAGTTAAAAAAAGTAGAGGTATGGGGGACAAAGAAGGAAAACATTGTCATAGTAGAATTGATATCATCTTGGCAATTGATTAGATTGGGTGACTGGGAAAGAACGGATTATGAATACTTATTGCTTTTACTCCTCCTCTTTGTCCTTCTGTATCTGGTATGTTTTGCTGACTATTACAGAAAAAAGAGTGTCAGGTAGAATGCAAGTGTATAATCAAGGAAGGCTAACTGCTATTTTAAAAATCCCAAAACTCTCAGTACGTAACACTAATGAAGCTTATTTTGTTCTTCCACACCAAAACAATGCTGGTGTTTTGTAGATGACTCTACATGCTATGATTCAAGAATACATGTTCTTTTCACCTTGCAGCTACTTCATCCCTCAGGGTCTTAGAGATGACTGATGGCTTCTTTGCATCTAGTTCACAGTAGGAGACAGTGGGCTGAGAATTGGGTGGGAGTTTTTAAATGGACTGAACCTAGAGGTTTATATGTTTTTTACTCATATCCCATTGGGCAGTATTTAGTCACCTGGCCCCACTGCAGCTGAGGCTATGAAATGCAAATGAAGCTATGAAATGCAATCTTGCTGTTTCCAGGTAAAATAAGAGAACAAGTTTGGCAAAAATAAAAAATCCACAAAAAGAAGAGTTCATAGAAATAGTAGTTACAGTTTGAAAATGCTGCTAATAAGTGGCCTATTATAGTATAACTAAGAGTAGCAAAGAACTGGAAATATGGTCCTGCAACTATGGAGAGAGAGATCATAACTAAATAGTACAACAGCTTTTCTTTGTCACTGTCTATTTAGTAAAATTATAATAAGTATTTGAAATTTTGTCTGCTTTTTAAATAGTATCAAATATAAAATGAATGGAAGGAAATCTAAAAATTTCTAAAAAGGGCAGCAATGTGGTTTTTTAAAAAAATACTTTTACATTTAATGACAGTTCCAGCTCCACTGAATAATAATTTTAAAGGCGTAGAGGTTAAAAATTAACCTTCCGCATGGTTTTTGGATGGTCAGATTCTCACATAAACAATTTTCCACGTGGTCTGTCTTGTATAATAACATATTGTTTGCAGTTGAATTTTCTGTGCCTCTAATTATAGCTAAAACATGTCAAGATATATAGCCACCAATAGAAGCAATTTAATTAATATTCCTAATCAGCTAGCCAAAACGAACAAGTCAAACACCGACAGTACATTGCTTTGCTTCATAAAACAAAACTACAAAAGACATTAATTTTATCTAAAATAGTTGAGGAACAAGCCCAATTCTATATCTAGAATCTCTATAGGTTAGTGGGTAAGTTTCAAAAATTATATGGAACCACAAAAGACCCTGAATAGCCACAGCCATCTTGAGAAAGAAGAACAAAGTAGGAGGAATCGCACTAACTGATATCAAGCCGTACTACAAGAGCATAGTAATCAAAGCAGTATGGTGTTGGCATATAAACAGACATACAGATGAATAGAACAGAAGAGAGAGCCCAGAAATAAACCCGTGCCTTTATGGTCAATTGATATTTGACAAAAGAGGCAAGAACACACAATGGGGGAAAGACAGTCTATTAAATAAATGGTGTTGGGAAAATTGGACAGATACATGCATAAAAATAAAACCAGACCCATTTCTTCCACCATATACCAGTATAAACTCAAAATGGACTCAAGACTTAGATGTAAGACTTGAAACCATAAAAATTCTAGAAGAAAATATAGACAGTAAAATCTCATACATTTGTTGTAGCAATTTTTTTTTCTCATGTATCACATTGGGCAGGGAAACGAAAGGAAAACAATAAACAAATGGACTGCATCAAACTAAAAAGGTTTTGTACAGCAAAGGAAACATCAACAAAGTGAAAAGATAACCCACTGAGTAGAAGAACATATTCTTCAGTGATTCATCTGATAAGGGGTTAATACCCAAAATTTATAAAGAACTTACATAACCCCCATCAAAAATTCAATTAAAAAATAGAGGACCTGACTAGGCACTTCTTTATAGAGCATATACATATGGCCAATAGACATAGGAAATGATGCTCAATACCACTAATCACCAGATAAATGCAAATTAAAGCCATAATGAGATATCACCTCACACCTGTCAGAATAACTATCATAATAAATCAGCAAACAACGAGTGTTGGCCAGGATGTGGAGAAAAATTCTCATGCACTGTTGGTAGGAATGTGGATTGGTGCAGCCCCTGTGAAAAAAAGTATAAAAGATACTTCAAAATACTAAAAATGGAAGTGTTTTATGTCCCAGCGATTCCACTGTTTAGAATATATCTGAAGAAATGCAAAACACCAGTCAGGAAAAAAATGTGCATCTCTGTGTTCAATGTAGAATTATTTATAAGGACGATAGCCAAGATCTGGAAACAGCTTAAGTGCCCCTCAGTAGATGAGCTGGATGAGAAAAACTGTGGTGCATTTACACAATGGAATACTGCGTGGTTTTAACAGAGAAGAAATTCTTACTTTCCTCGACAACATAGATGGACCTGGAGAATACTGTGCTAAGTGAAATAAGCCAGGACGAGAAAGACATACCATATGATTTCACTTACACGTGGAATGTAATGAACAAAATAAACTAACAAACAGAAGATAATCAGACTCAGATACAGAGAACAGACTGAGAGCTGGCAGCAGGGAAGGATGTTGGGGGGCTGAGTGAAAAAGGTGAAGGGATTAAGCAAAATACAAACAACATGAATAGATACAGACAACAGTGTGGCGGTTAGCACAGGGAAACAGGGTAGCGTTGGGAGAAGAAGAGGATAAAGGAGGAATAAATGGAGATGGAAGGAGACTTCACTTTGGGTGGTGAACACAGAACACAATATACAGATGAGGTATTATAAAACTGTGCTCTTGAAACCTATTTTATTTTATTCACAAATGTCACTCTAATAGATTCAATAAAAATAAAAATCAATAAAATAAAATCTCACACATCCTTAATCTCCTCTTTCATGTTCCTTTTTCAATTCTTACTGAAAGATGGCTCTCCCTGAAGGTGCTCTCAAGTGGTAGTGTGTTCCTCTTGTACCATTTCATTTAGCCGCTTCCAGGTCTCTGCTCCACCCCCCTCTCTCCTCATGCCATCGGACTATACTTACAATCCTAAATTCTGGGTGTGATCATCCACACATCAGTTTCCATAGAACCCCTCTTCACCTCTAGCTCCTTGAAAATCTAGTTACCGTCTGCCAACATGAAAAATTATTATAATATTACTGACTATATATCACCAACTAGTTTTTTCTTCATAGTGTTTAATATCATCTTACATAGCATGTATTTACTTATAAGTGTATCTACTTCTATCATTTTTCAATAGCATGTAAGCACAGCAAGAACTTATATGCCTTACTGATATATATGATACACATATTATTTGTATATATGTATTTATGTATTAATTTTTATAAGAGTACTTAGTACAAAGTAGATACTCAATAGTATTATTTGAATAAAAAATTAAAAAATTAGGGTTACCTGTTCGATTCCCACTTGGGGCACATGCCTGGGTTGAGGGCCAGGTCCCCAGTGGAGAGCTCATGAGAGGCAACCACACATTGGTGTTTCTCTCCCTCTCTTTCTCCCTCCCATTCCCTCTATGAAAATAAATAAAATATTAAAAAAAATAATTAACAAATTAAGGAATGAAAAGTATTACCACATGTGATTTTCAATCCTAACATTCCTTTTAACATGAGTCATTATGGGCATTTTTCTGGCTTGTTTTTTAATGAAAATTAAGTAAACCTCTCATAGAATAAGAAATGTTATTTTCCTCTATTTCCTTTTGCATTGTTGTATTAATTTTTTAATAATTAAAGAATTCTACAAAGGGAAGATGGGGACATCTGTAATAATGTCAATAAAAATAAAGAAACACCTACTAAAACAAGAATTATAAATGACTGGGCATGTTCATTTATTTGAGCAGGCTTATGTTATTATTTCTTGGGGAAAAAAATGACCAGTATACACTGGATCAGTACAAAAATAGCAGAGAAAACACAGATAATGTACACAGTTTTTTCATACAATTTTTTTTTCTGGGGTAGTAGGAGAATTTTTGCCCAGAAATCAATACTTGGAATGTGTTTAAATCATTATATTTGAGTGACTGCTACCTGCAAATGCACAGAACAATAGGTCTGCCAAATGTAATCATGAGAAAAAAAATAGATTTTTTTACTGACATTACTCCACAATAAAATTTAGTAGCGTGACAGATCAGTAGATATACGTGCTCTGTCAAGCCTTAACATACTGTCCAGGTATTACAAAAACGCATCTGTCCCCAGTAAGGCAATTGAAACTAGGAATATTTCTAAGAGATATTTGCCTTGTCTATCAGAAGCCACTGCACTTGGACATGCTGATGTAGGCAGCACTTTTTTTTGTATTGTTATATTTTACTCCTGGCAAATAAAATGATTGATTTGTGAATGTCTTAGTTTCTTTTCCATTTAAATAAATATGCTGTAAGTGCTGGAAAAATAAAAATGAATGCTGCAAGGGGAAATGAACAAGTCCAGGAAATTGTCAGAAGGGTTGCTCTCAAGGAGCAACTCATATAATGAAACAAATACAGGAAAAAATATAACTTCCATAGCCATGTTATCTCATTATCGTGTAGTGTGATCTTCGATGACTATTATTTATGCACAATAAATGGGAAAAAAGTGTGAGGTTAAAGACAGCTTTGTGACATAAAAGCGCTCAGCAATCTGGATGGAAACACTGAATGTCCCAGTTGGCAAAGACATTTAAGATAGGATATTGGACTGAGATTACCCATCAGTTTCTCTTTGCTTCTTGTGTCTGATTTTGATGTAATTACTGAAAGACAATGGTTCTTTTTTAAAATTAGTATTCATCCAGAACCATTCATTTCCAGAAAGCATTTTCTGAAAACCTAGTAGATACTAGGTTCTATGCTGGGGACCACACATTTCAGGATAAATAGAGTGCGACCTCTATCTTTAGTCACTCTGATATTATGTGGGAGAGACTGACATACAAACAAAATTTATATGGAACCATAAATGACCCAGTATACCTGCAGCAATTTTGAGAAAGAAGAGCAAAGTAGGAGGGATCACAATAACTGATCTCAAAATGTATTACAAGGCCACTGTAATCAAAACAGCCTGATACTGGCATAAGAACAGACACATGGAACAATGGAACAGAACAGACAGCCCAGAAATAAACCCAAGTCTCTACGGTCAATTAATATTTGACAAAGGGGGCAGCAGCATAAAATGGAGCAAAGATAGCCTCTTCAACAAATGGTGTTGGGAAAGCTGGATGGCTACATGCAAAAACATGAAACTCGAGCACCGACTTACACCATACACAAAAATAAATTCAAAGTGGATAAAATATTTAAATATAAGTCATGACACCAATAAAGTCCTAGAGGAGAACATAGGCAGGAAAATCTCAGATATTCCGCACAACAATATTTTCACTGATATGTCCCCTAGAGCAAGGGACATGAAGGAAAGAATAAACAAATGGAATCTCATCAAAATAAAAAGCTTCTGCACAGCTAAAGAAAACAGCATTAAAATGAAAAAAGAGCCAACTGTATGGGAAAACATATTTGCCAATGATACCTCTGACAAGGGTTCTATCTCCAAAATATATAAAGAACTCACATGACTCCACTCTAAGAAGACAAGCAACCCAATTAAAAAAATGGGCAAAGGACTCTAACAGACACTTCTCCAAGGAGGACATACAGAGGGTCCAGAGACATATGAAAAGATGCTCAATATCACTAGCCATCAGAGAAATGCAAATTAAAACCACAATGAGATATCACTTCACACCAGTCAGAATGGCCATCATAAACAAAGCAACACACAACAAATATTGAAGAGGATGTGGAGAAAAGGGAACCCTAGTGCACTGCTGGTGGAATGCAGACTGGTGCAATCATTATGGAAAACAGTATGGAATTTTCTCAGAAAACTAAAAATGGAACTACCTTTTGACCCAGCAATCCTGCTGCTAGGATATCCTAAGAACCCTGAAACACCAATCCAAAAGAACCTATGCACCCCAATGTTCATAGCAGCACAATTTACAATAGCCAAGTTCTGGAAGCAACCTAAGTGCCCATCAGTCAATGAGTGGATCCAAAAACTGTGGTACATTTACACAATGGAATTCTATGCAGCAGAAAAAAAGAAGGAGCCCCTACCCTTTGCAACAGCATGGATGGAACTAGAGAGCATTATGCTACATGAAATAAGCCAGGCACTGAAAGACAAATACCATATGATCTCACCTTTAACAGGAACCTAATCAATAAAATGAACAAGCAAGCAAAATATAACCAAAGATACTGAAATTGAGAACAGGCTGACAGTGACCAGAGGGGAGGTGGGAGGGGATAATGGGGAAAAAGGGTGAAGGGTTTGTAGGAACAATTATAAAGGACACATGGACAATAACAAAGGGGAGGGGTTGGAAATAGAGGAGGGAGGCGGAGAGGGCTGGGGTGGTGGGGAGGGGTGGGGGGAAAAGGCAGAAAACTGTACTGGAACAACAATTAAAAATAAAATGAAATGAAATAAAAAAAAGTTACACCAAAAACCAACAGAATCATGATATTGTGATTTATTGTACTTCTTCAATCATGAATGAGTCCACTAATAGAAAAAAATCAGCAGGCACTTGATAAACTTTTGCATTGCAGAATAATGAAATTATTATTTAGGCATCTAAAAACAACAAAAAGGTACAAATCAGAAAACTTCATTCTTTGCAATTGTATAGCAACTAATTGAGTAGCTATTTAATTAATCTGGTTCCTGAGGACTTTTGTAATCCTGCTAAATATATTTTGTAAAACAATTTGGTGAATGGTTTGTGCTTCCCTTTCTTTATTTCAAAATGAGGATAGTAATAGCTCCCACAGGTTTCTCTAGACTTCTCAAACGACATAGTAAATTTAAAACTCTTTGGAGGCTGGTGATGGCAACATGTTATCCTTCAATTCAGGAGAGCTCCCTCTGTGTCACGGCTGGCTCTTCCTGAGTAACTCAGTCTCCAAGGACCTATAAAACAAAGAATTTGGTTGATAATTACTAAGGTCACTTTTTTCAATTTACCAGCTTATTCATTTAAGATGTACTCATTCTAAAATATAAGTAACTATGAGAATGCAGGGCATCTGTACTGCCAGCAACTTTTATGTTAAAAGTAAGTGCTGTAAAGGGTGGTACTCTTAGGCAAAGTGTAACGAATTGGTCTGCTCGTGGCCGTTAAGTGGATTGGTCTGCTGGGGTTTCCAGTTTTTCTTTGCATGTTTCCTCAGAAACTCCAGTCTTTAAGAACTCACACCAGCAGGTCTCCAGTTTCAAAAAAAATGTATGAGCAATTTCTCCAAACAACCACAAAGTTGCTTTTCCCTCCCATGAACTATTAGTCTGCGAGAGTTACAGATCTGCAGGACGTGGGGAGCAGAGAAGAGGGCTAGGCCCCGTGGTTTTCCTGACAGCCTCGTCTCCAGAAGGCAGTGTTTCCAGGAACTGCGGCACGCTGTCAGCTCATCTGTGTTTGCCGCCACCTCGTCCCCAGAAGAGCATCTGCGGGTTTTTGGAGAGAATGCTGTACTTCTGGGAATGGTGCCCAGAACATGCGAGTTCTGTGTCATTTTAGAAAGTCAGAGAAGGGACAATGAAATCTTCATTTGCAGCAGGCTTTTATGTCCAGTCCTCGGTTCTGCACAGTCCCCATTGTGGCTGACAGAGACAGCATTCAGTTAGTCTTATTTGTGGAATATTTTAACAGATTTTTCCTGTGATGTGAGTGTGGAATTTTCTGTAGTTCCCCTCCTTCAAGTATGCTCCCTCTGTGTCCTTTTTTTACTCACAAAAAAGTTAACACCAGCATTAAAAATGACCGAAGTTGTGACTGACATACAATAAATGGCATATATAACTCAAGTAAAATTATATCACCTCAGTTCAAGGCGCACTTACAATTATTAGAAGAATTTCACAGTTAACTCAATGCTTTATAAAAGCATTAGCATTGCATATATGCGATCATTATTCTAATAATTAGGTATTTCTTTTAATGTGTGCTGAAAAAGTATAACTAACACACCAAGCATAAGATGTAATAAGTGTTTTGCTGCTTTATGACACAAATAATGTGAATTGTGACGAAGTAATCTCTGTTACCACAACCAGGTGAATTACAGATGCAGTGCTCAGAGAGTCCAGAAAGAACGAAGCCTTTAAAATGAAATGTTTTCCCATTACTGTTTGCAGGTATGGGCAGTAGGACAACATGGGGCAGGGGCATGGATGTCATATGCTGAAGGGACATGTATGGTATTCTGTTTCTTTCATCAAGCTTTCGGGACTCCATTTGTAGAAGTTAATATTAAGCCTGCCCATTATGTGCAAATACTGTAAGTATGAGTTGAAATTGGTTTTGTGCTCTGTTTTTGTGTATAGATATAAGCATTTCTGTGTTGAGAATGTTAGTACATTAAAAGTGAAAGTTATTTAAATCTGACATGAAGAGTCAAAATTTTAACACGATTAAAGTGCTCAAAACAGCATCAGGCACATTGTATAAATATTAAATTATAGCTATCACTACTAGCACCATTATTAATATTGTTAGGTTGGATTTTAATGAGGTTTGCATATATCTATAGAAAGATATATTAATTAATAACATTAATTTTCTGTTAGTGTTGTAGAAGTAATAGCTGTACAACAAATATTGAAAATGTTATGGGAATATTACTTTCTCATAATATTGCTGTGATTTTCGTTGGTATTTGGTGTGTTTCTTTATGAGCTACGTCCTGAGACTATGGAGACCTTTTGTTCTGCCAGTCTCTGCTCGCTAGTACAATTGGGCATCCGTGAAGTGTAAAAACATATCAATCATTGTAAAGAGAGGCCGCTGAACTCTTGAAATGTTTTCTAGTATCTGTGTACATTAAGGAAATTACAATACATAGGGATGATTTTATACTGAAACCTGTTTTATGCAGAAAGCTTTCCCTTTTTGATTGAGGCAATAGAATAATTTCAGTGTTGCTTTTTTGTAGTTAAAACCTTTTACGTGGTATTGTATGCATAATACATACTGCCTTTGCATAACAGGATATTTTTCAGGTCTATCAGCTCCATGTACAGCCTTAATCTCTTCTTATAAAATCCATTTATATCAGTGTCCCACATGCAAAACAGACGGAACTTACTGATGGCAATATTGGAGAGCCAATCATCAAGACTTTACGATGGTGTGTTAGATTGTAAAGACACTGTTGAAGGACACCAAG
>VMDR010019764.1:0-18067 GCA_007922815.1 Macrotus californicus | reverse complement strand
CGACCTCTATAAATCAACACAAAACAGAGTCCTTCTGTTCTGACATTTTTGGCCTCTAATTTACTAATACCCTTTGGAGAGAAAACAATCTTTCAAACTTACACAGTGAGAGGTCAAGGCTTTCCTCAATTATAAGCACACAGATACCGGCTCACACTATTTGAGCTACAGGTCAAAGTAAAAAGAGAAACACAATGCACCGGCTTCTATCTCTAAAAGCTGTTTTGCTTCTTAATGTGCACAAACTGTTTTCTTACTTGATGTGAGCACATAAAGAGACAGAAAAACCTGTCTTTCGTCGCTCCCGGAGACAGAGCAGATGTCCATCGTGTTGATAGAGACACCCACACTGCTGAAGCGTGAAACCTGGTCACCTGTGCTACCACTAACAGCAAACAACGTAGTGGGCGGCGCACAAAGTACAGGCAAAACCAAATGCAACCACGGACCAGAAACAAAAAAAACAGGCAGAAAACGAAGAGAGAGATAGAGAGTCAACAAGAATCTCCTGCTGCTTGAGATTCACTCTGGGAGCCAGGAAAAATGTGTGCTTGGGTTTAAACAGTGCAAGAAATCATACTTCTTGACCAACATGGTTTAATCAGGTTCGGCAGGAAAGTGCATTTGATCATCTCAGTAGAAGAAACTTCCATAACTGCCAAAGCATGATTCTCAAAAACCTCAAAAGCATGACTCTCAAACAAATCCACTTAAAATGATTCCATGTCAGTGCTCTTCTTTAATCCATTGCTTAATGAAGGAACCAGTAAGGTGGTAAGATGAGCTCAAAAGAGAATTTGAGAAATGAAGATTTATATCTTTATGAAGATCAAGGAATAATGACATCAATTTGCTCATGGTTGCAAACTGCCTTACAAGGCTACATACCTCTAAGCTTAGGGAATTATCTTTCCTGTAAATAGAAATTTATAAGTTTACATGTCACTTCACAATGTCTAATATCAAATAGTAGATACTTTCCCTCACATAATTAAATATTCCTTGAGCAAGTCTGTTAAACAATAGGATTGAAATAATATAGTGTCATCTTCGTACTTTTTTAATTTTGGTAACTGTAGTTAACAAAAAGTTTTATATGAGAGACTAAGGATCTGGATTTACTTTGGCAATTTTAGCTATATTATTATTCAGTCAATTTACATAGTATTTATTGGTTTGTGACTCAATCTGTGACAGTTTACATTTTCCCCACCTTGGAACCTTGCTCATCAAAATAACACGAGCTTGAATTGCTAGTTAGCACTAGTTGATCCATTCAGCGCATAAAACATTCATGGTTTGGATGCAGTGTCTCTTGAAGGCCGTTCCATGGAACAACTGTTTTGGAATCACCTGGAATACCTGTTAAAACTGCAAATTCCTGGCAAGATCTCAGGCCTACTAAATCACAGTCACTAGGAATGTGGCCTGGGAATATGCATTCTACACTTTTTCTAAGTAATTCTTATGCACACTAAAGTTTATAATCACTTGCCTAGGGGAAGTAAAAGATACCTGCCTAAAATAAGAGTACCAAGAAAGGCTTAGGAAAACAGACCTAAGTCATTTTGTGCCTCTAGGGATTAAGTCACTATTTGAGCAAAAAGTGCTATTGTTGACAGACTATTCCAGGGTTAAAATCATGCATGTACTTAAGAGGCCTTGTATTTCGCTACAGTATTGGTGGTACTTAACACTATCTACGTATGTTTCAGTGTGATATTGGAAACTTCTGTTGGCTTACAGTCTTTTATTTAACCTTCTTGTAAAGTTGATAGTGCCCTTGGCTCATGAACAAAACCCTGGCTTCAAAAGAAAGGGGATCACTTTGTCAAAAATGTGTGTGTTATGGAAGAGATTGAGAAGCATTCTCTTTAAGGAAGGTACTGGGACTTTTCTCCTTGCACTTTACTTCCTTTGCTGCTTGCCTATATAAATATGAACCATCATATTTTGAGTTTTAATAGAAAATTTCTAGAAAATGTGTGAAAACCAAGTGCTTGATATATTATAAAAATAAGTTAACTAGAGCTAGGCATTTATTTCTTTAAAAGTAGAGCCTTTTATTAAATGGTCTATATCAGGAGCAGGCTTTTGTTAAATTATTTATTAATAGTTAAACATATTTCTGACTGGCATAACTCAGCTGGTTGAGCATTGTCCCGAAAAGCGAAAGGTTGTGGTTCAATTCCCCATCAGGGCACACACCTGCATTGCAGGCCAGGTCCCTGGTTGGGGCATGTGAGAGTGGCAACTGATTGATGTTTCTCTCACATGTTAATGTTTCTCCCCCTCTCTTCCTCTGTCCCATTCCCTCTCTCTAAAAATAAGTAAATAAAATATTTTAAAAAATAATTAAATATAATGGTTTAAAAAAGGAACTGCTACCGTCCTCACCTGCTAGCTTATTGGTGTGGGTGTACATGTATGTACATATTGAAGGGGATGCGGAAAGGGTGGAGTGGATAAAAAGAGAAGGATATGCATAATAAAGGTTGAACAAATAGAATTATGATGAAAAAAAAATCACAGAAGCAAATCTTATTCCTTACCCCAAGTCATTTTGTTAGCAAAAAAGCAGCACCACAATGTTACTGGCAACCTTGGTACTTGAATTCTGGCTAAGAAAGAGCTCAGAGCCAAGACTGCAATACAAGGGAAAGTTTATTTAGAAAGTCACAGAGGTAGGAGTGAGCCATGGAAGAAGTGAGCCAACTGGGCTGCATGGGCTCAATAAACAAGTAACAGAGGCAAAAGAAGGGCCCTTGGAGCTTAAGAAAAAAAAGGCAGAGAGAACACACCTGGGAGGAGAGGAAGAAATGTGCATACATGCTACAGAGAGAGAGAGGGAGAGAGAGCACCTAAGCTGAGGAAATAAGGAGGTGGGGAAAGGAGTGGGTGTGCTCAAGTGAGAGAGTGAGATTGAAAGAGAGAGAGAGAAAGAGAGCCAGCATGTGCTAGAGCACTGGGTCCTCCATCCTGAGGGTTTTTATCCACTATCTAAAGGAGGTCCCAGGGGAGGACTCAGTGGAATATTCGTCAGCTTTCCAGGTGAGTCCATTTAGGGTAGTGGTCACCATTGATTGGTTCACACTAGGGTAGGGGGTCGTTAGTCATCGCATCTGGTCCTGATGTCAGCCATGGTACTGTCCTGCCTGGCTTTGCTGCTTTTCTGGGCCTGGAGCTGAAACACAACTGAGGCCTAGATGTTCTCTCTAGTTTGACCAAACCTCCATCTCTGCAGCAGGTCAGAATCTTGTTGTCTTGAGGGGTTAATGTTTAAGGGAGTGGTCATGCAAGGGTTTGTATGGAGCTATTTTCCAGCCTCCTTGTTCTTGCTCTACGGGGGTCCACCACATAACCAGGGTTGTGAAAGATCCAGGGGTCTAAACCACAGGCCAGTGATATGATAGGGGAGGAAGGTCACCCTGGGGGTGAGGTCCCACCCCACAATTGTGTGTTGCTAGGCACTTGGCTACCCTCTCTGTTGACTGTCCTTACCTGGGCTATTATTCCTACTCGGCTCATGTCCATCTAATTGCCTACTATAACTTTAAGAACAATATGTTCCTGGCCCAAACCTCTAGGCAATAATATCAAGATAATTGCAAATAGTATTTTGAATTATGTGTGTTTTACTTTTTTGAAAAAAAATTATTTTCTTTAAAACAGATCTCAAATTCCTTCCCTTTACTTGAAAAATCCCTTTATTAATAGGCATTGGAAAAAGCAGACTAAGCAATGTGTCTTCAACAGAAATTGAAGCTTTGGAACAATAAAAAATACAAGAGATCTCCAACCTTCCCACTGAACTGTCAAAGTAGTCCTGAACTAAGAGGAGGTAGGTTTTATTGGCTTGCATGGGTTTTTCCTGCTGGAGCTGATCAGTAGACTGACGGAAGCAGGGATCCTAGAGGCTCAGCGGTTTCCCTTAGTCACTTACTAGCTGTGCATCTGTTCATTGTCATGTGGGCTCTCCAAATCCCACACCCTTGACAGCAGAGCTTGCTTTCACAGTTCTAGCAGCTTCTTCAGAGAGCAGGGCCCTAAACATATGCAGATACTTAAAGTAAGATGAAAAAAACAGAAAAGGTGTTATTGTCAGAGCTGCCTTAGACCTGCGTAAGAGAAGTCCATTTTTAGAAGCCCTTGCTTTAGAGCAGCGATTTTTAACCTTTTTCATCTCATGGCACACAAACTAATTACTAAAATATCATGGCACACCAAAAATATATGTTTTACCAATCTGATTGAAAAATACAATAGGTGTAGTATAGATATATTAAGTATAATTTTGATGCATTCACACCAGATGGCAATTGTTGTGTTAGTTGTCATTTTTTAATTTGACAGTCTAAGGGGAAAGAGGTCAGTGGCTCTGACTAAATAGCGCATGTTTTAAAAATTCTTGTGGCGCGCCAGTTGAAGAACATTGCTCTAGAGGGCTTGTTCAGGCACTCCCTGGGGTGCTCCTCCGCACAGAGGATGAATCTGTGGGCGACCGGATGGGTCCGAGTCCCACCCCCCCTCCCCACTCTAGACAGAGACTGAGCTTTTCTCTCCATCTCAGTGTGAGATGTAAGACACCCCTGCCACCTTTTTAACTTCCTATTTGTTGCTGACCGATGCTTCTCTGCAACACAAAGTCCTGCTCTTGGACATGGCAGCAGTGTCAAACACTTGAACTGCTTGCTTTCACCATCTGTACTTGATGCAGACTAGAGCGGATCAAGGACCAGCAAAGGTTCAACAACTGTACTTTGAATAATGTGTCCTAGACCACAGCTGGCAAACACAAGGCCCTCAGGCCAAGTCCGGCCCGGCACCTTGTTTCTACCTGGTGCAGTGCTGAGCTCTCGCTTAACTGTTAAGGAGCAGTTACATTTACACAGTCCTAAAATCACAGTCGGACCTTTGAAGGCAACTGCAAGGCTGATGTGGCCTCCAGTGAAAATGAGTTTGACACCCCTGTTCTAGACTATGCTTGAATTCCCATAATCCTCTACCCAAAGGAACCAGAGCTTACTTTCAAGATCAGTATAGGCCTTTACCCTAAATTTATTTTCTGGAGGTAGACCACAGCACCAGTAGCCAAGGGACAGCTGTATGGGGGGTGTGGGTGGAGCTTGGACATATGGGATGGGGAGAACACATATGTGCATGCCAGGCCCCCTGCGGTGTGGACAGAGTCAGGGCTGAGAAGAGTGTGAGTAGGGGGAGGTGGGGCAGAGGCTGGGTACCATGGGCTGAGGGATTCTAAATTTGAAAACTGGCCTTCCAGTCATTATAAAGTATATTTATCAAGGTAGGAGTATAGAGCATATTTTATTCGACAGCTTGTTAGAGTGTTTACTGCTTTTAATATTTAGATATATGGTGTGTGGACTTTCATTTATATTCTTGTCCAGGGCCCTACAATGTGAAAGACAGGCCTGGTTAAGGTCCAGAAGCCTACCTGCCAGATAACAATGGCCCTTTTAAAAACTCGGACACTATTAACAAGTGTCATGATTTAAAGTCCTTGGAGGAGTTCCATTTTTCTCTAGAGCTTCTATATTTTTAAGACTATGGGTGTGGGGATTGATAACTGTGAATTAGAATCTGAGCTCCTCTACTGGCTTTTCATACATTGTAATGTATGAAAAATTTAGGCAAGTTACTTAATCCCGCTTATTCTTATATTCATCTGTAAAATGGGCATGATAATTTACTTAGGGTTGGTTGTGTTAAGATTTAACAAGTCATGCTTTTAAACTGCCTGGTACATGGTAAATGAATGGTAGCTGCTGTTTTCTTGAAGAGTCTTTACTGTGGAAGCCACCTGGCAGCTCTGGCTACAATATTGCCTTCCCAGATGTGATTTTAAAGTCAGGAGAGGCTGGGCACAGGCATGCCAACAAGTGACATTTAGACCGATAGCCCTACTCAACAAGACTGAAAATCTAGCACTATGTTGAATATGGCAACCACTCACAAGAAACGACAGTCTTCTGTCAACTTAAGAAGGTACCAATCTGGAAAATGGTAATTTTTAATTTTTTGAGTTCTGAGAGTCTTTTCTAACTTTTACTTGGTTAAGGGGCACCTGATGAAAATCCTTTGCCTCTTCTGGTCTTGGCCTTCTCTGCTTAGCTTTTAATTTGGGATTAAATTTTAACAAACCCTCCATTGTGTGTGTTCATGTTATCACAGAATGTTATATCAGGCATTATAAATAATTCCTGGGCAATATTGAGAGTGGCTGTGAGCCATTTTTAGAATTGGCTGAGAATTATTTACGACACCCTCCTCACTTTGCCTGTTGTATGTTCACAATGCATTTTTCTTAAAATCCACAAAAGCAGTGAGGATACTACTGTTACCCAGGGGTTTGTTCCTAAGCCAAGTCAAGGATGGTAGAAACATTTTTTTCCTCTCCAAAGCCTAAATGAACTTGCCATTTCTTGAATTTCATCATGGTCTAATTTGCTTCTCGTCATGGCTCATGCCGCTTCTTCCACCGGACCCCCTTTCTTTCCTTTCGGTCCCTTCATGTCCACCCTTCTCTATCTCTTTGCTGCTGTTCCTGAGAGTCTTTTCTGAGCTTGAAGTGTGATATAAATGCTTCCTCCTGCAAGTACCTTGTGCTGATCTCCACTCTGTTTACAGATGTATCTTTACCATTGGACTAAGAACTTATCGAGGACAGACACTGTTTTCTCTGTTGTGTGCAGGAATGATCATAGAAGTATTTAACACGTGATGGTAAATGTGAACAAGCTTGGCAAGCTGATGGAATAGGTCCCTGGAGGCCCTCTGCTGGGTCAGGGTGAACGAGAACTCGTGAAACATTTTTAAATGGACCAAAAGATTAGTAGATGCCTTCAATGGAACACTATGCATGGTGCACGGCAAATTTTCTAGACGATTTGATTCAGTGGCGTTTGGACCTTTCATTATCTTTCAGCTATCCTACAACTTTGCAGAGAAAGAAAACTGGTAGTAATGCAAGTAATTCTTGTCTATAGACTTGCCAAAAATATTATCTGGTGAATGTTCAGTTGACTTCTCTCCCCAGCTGTGGGAGAAGCCAGGGTTGTACCTATTAAGCAAATTGATTGTAACATATCTGATGGGCTTATATATTTGTCTGGTCTTTGAATCTCCTCTGAACTGGTTGAACACTTTTTCTGGCTCCCTATTAGTTAATTCATGAGTTGAATAAAATCTTTGGCAGGTGTTTAAATCTGTGTGAGAATCATTTTTCTTTTTCTCTTTTTAAAAGTTATCCTTAAATAGTTGTTGGAGGTCTTCCACTGAGATTATTTAAAGAAAAAAAAAAAACACCCTAACAAACAACAAAGCTTCCTCTCTTGTGAAAGAACTGAGGTTCATTTTAGTTGGGTTAACTTCTCATCTACTTTTAAATGCTTTATTATCACTTCAATTAAATGAATACTCAAGTATTATTTCTCTCAGGTAGCCATGTGATGTCCTATAGTAATCAGATGTCCAAATTTTGTATGATGATGCTCTTCAGTTTTTGCCTTCGAAACATAAAATTCTACATGTAGAAAACAAAATCCTTTAGGATGCCTTTTACACCTGAAGCCATCTTTAAGATTTCCCAGAAGGGCCCTGAAAAAATGAATGGTTTGTTCCTATAAAATGGTACTAGAAATAATTAGGTTTGCTCGATGGGTTACCGAATCAGAAGGCACACTAAGACTCCCCTAAGTTACATTTGACTCCATAAAATTTATTAATGTAAATCATTCACATATTATGTTTTCATGGGAGATTCCATAAAGATTATCATGCATAACATGGACAATGAGTGGAATCCTCGAGAGAGTTTGCTCAATAGTACTAGGCAACAACAGTAACATGTTAGCACACTTTTTATTGTGATGCTTATTTCTTCTTCCCCATCCCAGCTTTATTGAGGTACAACTGGTATACAACATTATACAAGTGTAAGGTATATAAGGTGATGATTTGATATATGTAATAATTGCAAAATGATTACCACATAAGTTTAGCTAACGCATCCATCGCTTCATATAGCTAATTTTCTTTTGTACTGAAAACATTTAAGGTCTACTCCCTTGGCAACTCTCGAGTATGTAATGCGGTGTGTATTGTTAACTACAGTCACCATGTTGTGTATTAGGTCCCAGAACTGATTCATCTTAGAACTGGAAGTTTGTGCCTTTTGACCACATCTTCACCATTTCCCTACCTCCTGCCCCCAACAGTCACCATTCTACTATTTCTATGAGTTTAGCCTATCTAAGGATTCCATGGATAGTAAGATCATACAATATTTGCATTTCTCTAACTTTTTTCACTCAGTACAATCCCACAAAGGTCCATCCCTGTTGTTGGAAATGGCTGGATTTCCTTTTATTATGACTGGATACCACATTCTCTTTATCCATTCATCCCTCAATAACATATAGGTTGTTTTCATGTCTTGGCCATGGTGAATGATGCTACAGTAAACATGAGTCCCAGTATCTCTTTGAGATAGTGATTTACTTCCTATGGGTATATACTCAGAAGTAGGATTATTGGATCACACGGTAGTTTTATTGTTAGTTTTTAGAGAAACCTCCATACTCTTTTCCATAGTGACAGTACTAATGAAACTTTCCCATCAACTCAAGGGTTCAAGGGTTCCCTTTTCTCCACACCCTCTCTGTCACTTATCTCTTGTCTTTTTTAATAATAAACTTCATTAATTTGAATCTAACAACTTCTAAGCCAGTGATTCTAAATTGGAGATTCGTACTGGACTTACCCATAGAGTTTCATAAAAACACAGATGTCTACCTACCCCTTACTCCAGAGTTCATACATTTCTTTATTTAATATTTTTGATATGTTCTTTATGTATCTAATGCCTCAGGATTATCGTAAATCTCAAGATTTTTTGACTGTATCAAAATTCTATTCACGCACTTATAAATCAGATGTCACATTTAAAAATAGACTTCGTCATTACACTGAGAGACATTTTGTCTAGAAAAAATGTCTTTGGAATGGCTTTATTATCTTGTTCTGTATACCACAGAAACCATCACATTTCACTATCAGTCACTTTGCTGTGAACTCCCATCAAATCTTTCACATTTGAAAATTATCAGTAATTAGAAAACCCCACCAATTTCACATTTGTCTTCCACAGACAGTTTTTGTTTTACTCAGATTCTCACCTGAGTAAGCAGAGTTTGTGTCTTCGACAAGCAAGGACTGTGTCTCAGCGCCACGGTGCGCCAAGCACTTCCAACTATCGACTCTTCTAAGAATAGACTCTCGGGGACTGGTGGCATTGCTCGCCAGTGGGCTGACTCAGGATTTTCCAACCCTCTGTAGTCGAGAAACAGATGGCTTTCTGAGTCGCCAAACCCAAGATTTAGCAGAACACAATTTAATTACACAGGACTGAATGAACTAATGAGGAAATTTTTATTATGGATACTTGTTTAGAATACTGTTGATTTTTTTAATGTTCTCTCTTCCACATATGTAAGCAAGCTCCTTTCTTTTTATTCTCCAGTTATCTTTAACTAATAACAACTTACTTGGCAAGGCAATCGTAAACAAAAACGCACCATCTTCAAGTGCTAGCTGACTCTCACTAACCCCTTCCCCCTCACCTCCCCTGGAAATCAGAAACTCTTTCTAGATCTCCTGACTGCTCATGGTAACATAGTTATTCACATAAGTTTAATAGCAATCTGTTTTCCTTTGTACCAGGAGGTAACTGGGAGAATAAGGTACACAACCAAAGACTTGCCTGGAATGTCTTATTTGAGAATGGCTCTCCTTTAAGTATGACTGTCACTTTTAAGGAAATAAAATTGATTTATTTTACTTTGGCTTGGAGCCATTGTGTGGAGCCAATGCCTAGCAGTCCCTCTGGAAGGCTGGCCTGCGGGGGGTGGGTGTTGGCTTCAGGGGTCCAGTCCTATGGTGAGAAAGGCCACCTCCTGGGAAACTCAGGACCTTGAGGAGCAGCGAGGGAGTCACCCACAATTATAGGTACTGCAGGTGAAAGTTGGTGAGGGACTTCGGGCTTGGTTTCCTAGCCTTGGCAAGGCAAATACTAGAAACTTTAAAAAGTCCAAACTGAAATCCCTTGTGGAAACTTCCCAACGGAAGTTTATTTTGTGATTGTTCAAAGTGAACTTTAGAAAGCCTGTTGCTGTACCTATGCCAGCAAGGAGGCCAAAGCTAATGAAGCCAGCATTACAAGAATGGTTTTTCTTTAGGATTATTCTTGATCCAGGCAGAAAGATTGTCCAAAAAATTGTGAAAGACTTTTAATTGGGCCAGGAGATGGCCAGGTATCTTCGGTGGAAAGCATGCATTGTTTAGAGCATAACTCTCAGAGCTAGATAGATATCGTTAACTCCGTAAAAGTTAACTTGTACAGTATTGATATCATGCAAATAATTCTTGTCTATCCACATGCAAAAAGTTTTCATGCCTTAGAGTTTCAATTGACTTCCCTCTCCACTGTGGCAGAAACCACTTTGACTTCCCTTCAGCAGATTTGTTTCAACATTCCTGATGTGTTTGGACGTTTATGTAGTCTGATCTTTTGATTCCTGAGAGCTTGGGGATTTGTGACAGCTTTTCCAGTTCTCTCCTTAATTAACCAGTCAAGTCAATCTTACACTCAAAACGTTGGTAGCATTGTATCTGTATGAGAGTCATGATTGTAGCTTGTTTTCAAAAATCACCCTTTATCTGTGGGTAAACCCTTATACGGTGGATAACAAGGGAGCAGCCCTCATAGTCAAGGAAGGGGGTCACTGGAGAGCTTATGGAAGTTGATACTTATCAACTGGTGAAATTAACTTCAACATCTTAAAGCCATGTATCTGGGCATGCTGCCTGAAAGTCAGCCCTGGCTACATTCCAGTATTTACATAGTGCCTACGTGCAGGAGGCACCGCAGAGGTTGTTTTCTCCGCCCGTTAGATTCAGTCTGTGCTTGGCTTTCTGGTCTTGAGAAGGAAAAAGACCTGGGATGGCTTGATATTGATGTTCGGATTTGCTGATGATTCCACAATTCCAGAAAACTGCTGGAATTAAAAACAAATATAACAAAACACATTTTTATCTTTCTGAAGCAGAGTGAGTAAATTTGGCAGGTGAAGAAGTTTGAAGAAACTTCCCTTAGCTACATCTCTGATGAAAACTGACAACGCTCATTCAGTGAGCACATACCCTGTGCCTCGCACTATTATAAGAATGTTACTCGTGTTCCCTAATTTAATCCTAAATAGACCTAAGAACAACATTCCCTTATTAGATCTATTTTCTTTAGTGAAATTAACAGAGAGCTGTTAATTTTCTCAGGTTACACAGGCAGTTGCAGCTTAAATACATCACAATTCTCCTTTTATCACTGGGTTCAATGTATTTAATTGGTCCTCACATCGAAATGTTATTTTCATGTAA
Source organism: Macrotus californicus (assembly GCA_007922815.1). NCBI lineage: Eukaryota > Metazoa > Chordata > Mammalia > Chiroptera > Phyllostomidae > Macrotus > Macrotus californicus. The sequence goes on along the minus strand of VMDR010019764.1, from coordinate 6,613 downwards.
TTCTTATAACAGCCCTTTAAGAGAGGCATCATCATTCCTATTTTTGCAGATAAAAAAACCAGAGGCTACAAAGGTCATAAACTTTAAATTTATCACAACACTATAACATTTGTTGTACAATGTTTTCTGCTGACTGTTCTTTTCTATTTCTGTGCACATAAGCTTTGCCTAGTTTTAATCGGCATAACTGCTGGCATGTTTTCAGGCACCTGGCATCACCACCTCTCACAATTTGGTGTGCTGGGCTCAGCCCTTGGTGGACTACTCAGTCCCTGGTAGGCTCGCTTTTTACCTTTTCTCTAAGAGATGCTGGGTTGGGAGTCCTCCCCTCCTCCCCACCCTCCCACCCTGCCCCAGTTATCTGTGGTTTTGCTTTCCATGGTTTCAGTTACCTGCAGACAATTGTGGCCTGAAAATATTAAATGGAAAATTCCAGAATAAACAATTCATAAATTTGAAACTGTGCACCATTCTGAGCAACATGATGTAATCTCATGGCATCCCACTCAGGACGTGAATCATCCCTTTGTCAGGCGTAACTGCGCTCTGTATGCTCCCTGCCTGTCCTCCTCTCAGTGGCTATCAGGGCTGTCTGGGTTATTGGATCGCTTATTAGGGAAAGAGAGAGAGAGGAACTGCATTGATGTAGCTTTTATTGTAGTGCATTGTTACAATTGTTCTATATTATTATTGGTTATTGTGGCTAATCTCTTCTCGTGCTTAATTTATAAATTAAACTTCATCATAGGTATTACATGTATAGAAAAAACATAGTGTATATAGTGTTTGGTACTATCCGTGGTTTCAGGTATTCATGGGGGTCGTGGCACCTACCCCTGTGGATAAGGGGGGGGGCTACAATACATGCTGCTAAGGGCACTTGGGAAACTGCTGTTTTAGAAGGTTAGTACCCTTGGTGATGGAAGATAAACAGAACTTATCTGACCAAATAAAGCTATCCCAAAGGAAAGCCCAGAGACCAGTGTGTTTACAGTGGTGATGCTCTTTTTCGTGTGTGTCTTGTCACTCAGTATGTTAGCTTAAATGAGTACTGTCCCCCCTTATATTTAGTTTCCAGCTCACTTCATCCTTGTTCCCCTCCCCCCGCCTTGCTCTGGCCTCTGGCAGAATGAGCATCTCGGCTCTGCTGCTCCAGAGCCAATCTTGGTGGCGTCCCCATAACGACTCCAGCCGGCTGCCTTCAGCTTGATTTCAGCTGGTTTGGGTTCACCCAGTGGCAGATTGTTAAATCACATGTGTTTCTTATGCATCAAGTCCCTCACCCATGTGGCGTCGGGCATTTTCATTACTGCTTGTCACAAACATCACAGCGCCTGCAGTTGCATCCCTAGCTATTGGTTCCACACGCACTTAGGCTGGGTCGCACTGCCAACCCTTGGGGAGTTAGATCAGTCAGCGAGAAAAATAGTTTTGTTGTTTATTCCTTATAGCCACCGTGTGTGCTGAAGCTGGGGCTGAGATCCCCCTTCTGGCAAAGGAACACAGAAACCCGGCCTCCCAGGCTGAAGGGCGTGGCCGGGGAAGGGGAGGCGTCCTGCCGCCAGCCCCCTAATTCTGAGTCCTTGAGCATGTCATGCAGGCAACTTGTTCCAGTGCGTGTAAGATCAGACTGGCCTCTCTTCTCTCACCCTCCCTGCTTCTACTACTTTAATGGCCAATTCTTCATTCACTCCTTCTCAAAAGCTGTAACTCTGTTTCTCTCTCTTTTCGTGCTCAATGTCTGATTAGTAGCTCTGCTAATTTACTGCAACCTCTCTCTTATACCCGTCCTCATTTTCTCATTCTTCTTCAAACCCAGGATGAGGTGACTCAAACTGGACTCAGCCTTCCTGCCCGGGCTTCCTCCTGGTCCTTGCTGTAGCCCACTGTCAGAAGTGGCTTCTGAAAATGTCAAGTCACTGCACTGCCTGCAGTAGCTTCAGAGGCTGCTTATTACAATGGGAATAATGGCGCCGTTTCCCAGCCTCTCCCCGGAGCCTCTGCGTGCCGCATCTCCCACTGGTTACCTTGACTCACCCAGCTGGACGGCAGGAGCGTGCTCCTTGTTACTGGAGACTGGCTGCTGCATTATTCAGGAGCTCCTCTGTCAGGTTCTGTACCTGTGTGTTCAGTGAAGTGCTTTTGCACTCTGTGGGGTGCAAACATGAAAAGGTTTTATTTTTATTCAATCATGGCTTTAAACCATGTTCTGTTGACTCGCTCTTTTGTTCCTTGATATCTGGAACAGCAGTCTATTCACTTTCGGTTATTAAATCGGGACCAATCTGATTGAGAACTCAAACATTCTGCCTCCTGTTGCCTGTTCAGAGTTGATTCATCGCCCTAGGGATCCCTGCCTGCAGGGGTAGGGGAGTGGTCTCCTCTGCTACTCACCCTCCTTGGCCCACTCAGGGTCTCCAGCTCCCCTGGCCTGTGTTCTGGGCAGGGAGAAGGGGGAACTGGCAGGGACGGTTTCCTGTGGCCAGTTCTCTGGTGGCTGGTCTTTTCTTGGCTGTTGCTGCTCTCCTCAGTAGGAGCCACCACACTACACAATTTCCTCTGCAGAAGGGCAGGGTGGGGCCCACCCCTGGAACCCCCCCCTCCCCCCCCCCCGGGACCCACCCCCAGATGTTCCATGAAGTGAGAAGTAGGCTCCTCTTAGGTGGACTGCTAAGCCTCTTCAGAGCCCTGGAAACCACACCCCAGCCCAGTCGCCCACTCCAAACCTGGTGGGCAAAGTCCAAGTATGCTTTTGGAATTATTTGACGACTCTTGGGGTCATCTTTCCATTTAAGTAGCAAGTGAGAAAAGAATTTTCTTTATCTGAAAATAGATCCAAGAGGCATGCTTTGGGGTGCACGGCTAGCAGTGCATTTGATGGCTCTGCTTTCCGTCTTTGGCTAAGCTCCTGAGAAGACTAAGGAAGGGAGTGACTTAGCACAGAGTAACTCTTTCTTCATGCAGGGAGAAAAGTGTTTCTTCTTCTGTTCTGAAGCACTCAAACAGGCGAAACCTGGGACTGGGTTTCTGACAATGGCCTTCTTAAGTTTCAGAAGCATTTGCTCAGATTCGTTGATTTTCTTCACCTCCAGTCTCTCTCTTCCCAAAAGTTAGTCTTGCCTTTTTCTTGCATGGAAATAATTTCTCTTCTTTCTTTCCGCCTTCCGTCTTGCATGTTGCTGAAGCTGACTCAAGGTGGATGAAGGTTCTGGGAGAGTAGAATCAAGCAGCCCTTGTGTCTTCTGGGACCCCACCAAGGCCTGATGGTGACCCTCCAACTTTTTTAAAACTTTGTTTTAGAAATTAACATGCATTAAAGTTGTCCTTTTTTGATGTACAGCTCTGGGAACTTTCATACATCTTTATATTCATGTAACCCCCACACAGGCAGGGAACAGACAGTTCTACCCCTTCAGAAGTTCCCTTGTGCTACCCCTTCGCAGTCATGTCTCCACCCCCCACCCACCCCACCCCCACCCTCAACCCTGGGCAACCCCTGATTGTCATCAGTTACTATAATGTATCTTTTCAAGACTGTCATACAAACGCAGTATGTGACATTTTGAGACTGGCATTTTTTACTCAGTATAAAGCCTTTGAGAACCATCCAACTTGTGTGTAGCCACAGTTTTTTAAAGATATAATTGACATGTAACATTATAAGTTTCAGCTGTACAACATAATGATTCACTACATGTATATACTGCAAGATAATCACCATGGCTGGTCAACATCTGTCGCCACACACATCTACGAAGTTTGTTTTTTCGTACGAGGAGCACTTCTACGACTTAACGGCGGTCACCGTGCCGCACGTCACCACACGTGGACCTCTCTTTGCTATGTCATTGGAAGTTTGTGCTTTTGGGCTTCTCTCACCCATTTTCCCCACCCCTCACCACCAACTCTGGCACCCACCATGCTGTCTTTGTATCTGTGAGCTTGATGTCTTTGTGTTTCATTTTATTTTTTAGATTCCACATATAGATGAAATCGTCTGGCATTTTGCACTCCTAGCCGACTTATTTAACTGAGAGAAATGCCCTCGAGGCCAATACGTATTGATCGAAGTGGCAGAATTTCCTTTCTTTTAAAGAATTTAAATTACCTTTCTTTTCTGTTTAATATATGTTTATATATATCAGTATATGTGCATATGTTATTATATAATAGAATGCATCTTTTCGGCATATATATACATATACACGCATATACTTCATTTATTCACCTATTGATGGACACTTAGGTCTTTGCTATCTGAACAGAGGAACACAGACATCTCTTTGAGTTAGTACTTTTGTTTCCTTTGGAGAAATACCCAGGAGTGGAGTTGCTGGATCATAAGGTGGTTCTAGCTTTGGTTTTTTGAGCAGCCTCTATACCATTTCTGTAATGGCTGCATACATCAGCAGTGTACCCCTGATGGCTGCGGAGAAGGAATCCGTGGAACTGATGTGACGCGGTCTCCCAGTGGTGCTCTGAGGGTTGCTTTGCTGCTGATGTCTCTGGGGCCAGATCCTGGTTTTCCTCTTAACTCAGGATTGGCCTTGCTCAGCCATAGTTACCGCTGATCCCATTTTGGGACATTTTTTACCAACTGCTCATTTTGCCTTGTCTTTATTGCGGCAGCGAGTATAGCCAATAGGTGTTTCTGTTCTTCCTCTTTTTACAGCTTTCTTTCCAACACGATGCGATTTTGCTCTTTCAAGTGTAATGCTTTCCTCGTTCGGAGCGAGTTCTCCAGGAATCGTGCTGTGGAACGCATGTGAGGCTGCCCTCGCTGAGGCTTGATGAGAGTTTTTAGGGACCCGAGGGGGGTTATATTTCACTGAGTCTTTGGAAGCTTAGGGCAAGGGTTCTGATTACAAGAACTCAGCTCCAACCCATCCGAAGTCATCCTCTCGGGCTCCAGGGTCCCAACAATGACCTCTCAGATGATTTCGGGGGGCCTTTCTTGGCATGCCCAAGTGGTGGGTGATTTTGGACTATTAAAACATATAGTAGTACTATGGTAAAAAGCACTTATGTATCTAGTTTCATTTAATCTTTATTACAACATTATATGGGGGAAGGAGAGACTGAAAATAACATTTACTTAGTTGCTAGTACATGCCATGCATTTCAGATATATCATCTCACTTAATCTTCTCAGGAAATTTACAGAGGGTTATTCTAGTTTTCCAGACCTGCAACTAAGATAAGTTAAATGAATTGCTTAAGACAGCGAGTACACAGTAGCATCATGATTCCCACTTGGGTTTGTCAAACTCCTTCTACCATGCCTTCTGTAAAAACAGAAATGGATCTAAGAGGGGAGAAAGATACAATTTAGATAGCGCTGGTATTCATGTCCTAGGGAACCTGTAAAAACGTAGCAGAAACTGGGTGGCTTAAAACAACAGAAATGTGTTGTCTCACAGTTCTGGAAGCTGAAAGTCCAGTATCAAGGTCTTGGTGGGTCCATGCTCCTCTGGAATTTGTAGTGGAATCCTATCCCTATTCTTAGCTACTGGCAGATTGCAACCAATGTCTGTGGATGGCAGCCACATGACTGCAGTCTCTGCCTTTGTCATCACATGGCCTTTCCCCTGTGTCTCTGTCTGCACATGGCAAGCATCTAAGGACACCAGTCATATTGGGTTAGTAGCCTGGTCTGCTCAAGTATGACTGCTTCTTAGCCATTTACATCCGCAGTAACCCTATTTCCACGTAAGGTCACATTCTGAGAAACAAATCATTGTGGGGGGGAATGGGGTGGCAGGGCACAGTTCACACACTGCGTGTCGGGGCTCTTCTGTATCCAGGCTGTTGTGCCTATCGTGTATCAACGCTGCACCAGACACAAGGGCAAGGGTGGTGACGTGATGGAAGTAACTATTGTTCTTATCGAAAAAATTGGCTCTCTTTCTAGAGCACTTTATTTTAGAGTAATAATAATGCAATGTGTGAAAGTGCATTCCCACAAGAGTCTTAGTGGGAATTATAATGTTCCTATTCTAGTGCAAACTTCCTAATTGAGAGAACAGTTGAACCGAACAGTCCATTCCCCTTGTGAACAATCGCGCGCGTGGCAGAGTGAGGTTGGGCTTAACCTTCGTCACTCTCAGCCTCATTGTTTAGATCTCTGCACTGCTTCGTCTGTTTTCCCCCTTTCCTTCTTTCTCTTCTTTGTTGCTTTTGAGAAGACATTCTTTTCGAGCACACGCTTTGCAATTCTTGATTAGTAAGGCTCAAAATGGCGACGAGTAAATTGTGCCTGCTATTATTTTACTTTATTTTTCTACACCATGCATTCTGAAGCAATTTAGCATTTCATAGATTTTCTGTAAATGAGAACACAGAGTGGAGAGGACTCACATGGGGCCTTCCTATCACATATCTCAGTGATTGTCCTGTGAGATTTTCTAAAATCCATTTTCTTTTTCAATGTTACAATACTATTTTAAAAACCATTTTTCACAAATAATTATGGGCATTCTCTGTATAATAGAAAGTTAATTGGTTATCGCATGTTAAAAACCCTGCTTTCCTCTAAACACATTTTGTAAACTATCCCATGGGATTTATTGCCATGTTGAATTTGAAATCTCAGCTTACTAGACAAGGATCGTGT
>VMDR010019763.1:0-18070 GCA_007922815.1 Macrotus californicus | reverse complement strand
AAACTATCTACCCATATCCAAAGAATAATGAATTATATTCCTCCAATAGTTGTTGCTCTGAGACATTTTAACGTCCTAGAATTATATACATTTTTATATAATGTTTATGCTGAAAATCTGGTGAGAAGTATTACTCTTCCAATTCCTTCTGGTTCCTCAACACTATAAAAATTCCATATTTACATATCTGCAATTGAAAACAAAGGCAAAATATAGGGAATTGCTTCATGTAGCAACGGTGAATGTAGCTCAGCCTCTGACTTGGAAAGCCAGCAAGGAGCGAGTCGGCACACAGGAACCCAGCCCACGGATCGGTTTTCCCTTGGGGAATTAGGCCTGAATTGTACCTAGGCTGCTTTGAGGCTTGCTTTTGCTAAAACTCCCTCACCCTGAATTGAGGCAGCAAATGTTTACTGTGATCTGTGCTAAACCTCCCAAGTATGGAGTATAACCAGTTCAACCACCTTTCCCCTTACATTTGCAAATACCCCTTTTCTTTGTAGTAATTAGCAGCTTCCTCTCCTCTGTTATCTGTAAAAGGTAACTACCTAAAGTGAACCTGTGCATAGTTGATGAGGACCATCCTCCATGTAATGTACCCAGAAAATCAATAAAAGCCTGTCCAGGCAGGGGTGGGACCCTCTCTCACTCAGAGAGTGGCCATGCCGTCCCTTTTCTCCACAGGACTTCTGTAGTCTGTGTGAACTTGTTCGTTGTATCCACAACACACAGACCCCGCTGACCAGAGCTCACATCAGCAAAACAGAAAAATATGAACACAAAAACTCTGTTCCACTCTCTGTTTCCTTTCACACATACTGGCTGCATTGTGTTTTAAGATGTTGCTAATGATAACTTTTCTTCTGAAAAGAAAGCAGTACTTGTGAGTGCTTTAGGCTCGTAAAAAAAACATTTCTGTCATAAATCTCTCTGTATATATGCTCTTTGTATCACACAAAAAAGTAAGAGTTGTTGAAACCTTCTTACAAGGTAGGGAAAACGTGACCTGCTGCAATCATCTGCCTAAAGTACTCTTACAAGCACAATTACAAACTATTTTTGCCAACCATGTCACAAATAATTATTAATGTGGTAACTAGCTCCATGTTTTGAGCTTCTCCTGGACCAGGTGTGGGGTGGTTACATGCCCTTTATGGTAACACTTCATTGGATCATCTGCTGACAAAGCAGATTTTTAAATCTTATTCATAATCACCCTAATTAGGACATGAAATGTCAGGACTTGCTATGTGAATTCAATTCTAGCCATCTCTGTGGTGCCACTGACATGGCCCACATGAAAGAAGTGACTCTGCCTTGGAAACAACTTCCTTGTGCTTATGGTCTCTCCCTGTCTACCTGCTTGTATTGAAAAAATAGTAAGGAAGGTTTGCAATGCGGTCCCACAAGTCTGTGAAATTTCCTTTCAGCTGGAAGCACAGTCAAATCCAAACCCTTTTATATACCTACAGCATTATTGACTTTATATCTTTCTGTGGCACTTAATTTATAACACAACTTGTAGTATATAGATTATCCACATGGCTCTACCTTCCATAGATTGTGAGCAATTTATTTGTTCATTTTTCTATCTTAATAGGCACATTTTTTCCCAATGCTCTACCACAAATATTTGACATGGATATGCAGAAGAGGGCTATTGAAAAATGACATACAGTCCTATCTCCCCATGCCCATACTTCCCACTACCGCACAACTGACTGAAAAGAGCCAAGAAAAGTAAAAACATGGGGACTTATTTTCTTAATGAAGACATGCTTTATGTCATTCACTAAGAGATTTATATATTTAAGCCTACTTATCTTGTGCCTTTGAGGCAATACTATTGAATGAAGGTTGTTGTGATGGTTAATTTTATGTGTCAACTTGGGTTAGACCATGGTACCCAGCTGTTTGGTCAAACACTAGACTAGATATTGCTGTGATGGGTATTTTGTAGATGTGATTTTTGTAGATGTGATGTAACATTTATAACCACAGTTTTACATAGAGGAGATAACCCTCGATAATGTGGGTGGGCCTCAATAAGTCGAAGGCTTTAATAGTAAAAACTGAGGTTTTCTAGCCCTGGCTGGGTCGCGCAGCTGGTTACAGTAATGGCCTGATATACTAAAGTTGCAGGTTCAATCTCTGGTCAGGGCACATACAAAGAAAACTAATAAATGCATAAATAAGTGGAACAACAAATCAATGTTTCCCTCTCTCTCTCCCCCTGCCTTCCTCCCTCCCTCCCTCTCTCTCTCTTTCTCTATTTGTCTCTCTCTAAAATCAACAAAAAAAAAAACAGGGTTGGCTTTTTCTTTTTCTTTTTTGGAGTAGAATGAATGTTACTTCTTTAAGACAGTAAGAGAAATCCTGCCTATGGATTTTGGACTCAAGACTGCACCTTCAACTCTTTCAACTCCTGCTCAGGTTTTCAGGCTCCCAGCCTGCCCTACAGATTTTGGATTTGCCAATTCCCATAATCGCACCAGCCAATTCCTTAAAAGAAATCTCTCTCTCCATATATGCATACTGTTGGCTCTATTTCTCTGAGAACCCTGACAGTTATATTTCAAAGCAATTCTTTCTTTTATAATATTCTGAACCTTTTGCTAATTGTATGTAATGATATATTCTTAGTTTGTTACATGGAATAAGGGAAGGAATTTGTGTACTACTTGCTAATAGAATTCAGTTTCTCTGCTGGTATGGAGAACAAGAGAGTATTGTCAAAGGAACTCAACGGCAATGGTATCTCTCCTAACAAGCAGGGAAATTTTAATCAGGAGTTTTTAAATGTGAAGCTCTACTTGAGCCCAGAGTGTGCAGCCCACCTATACATTTTCTTAACCCGTAATGGGGCGAAGCATTCTGGGCAGATCGCTAGGGAGCGAGGAACCCCCAAGCTGACTTGAGAGGCCGTGCTTCCAGAGTCGGGTAACAGATACTGCACCCCGCTGGTGCCTCTTGCATTGCCCTGGTGGCACGGTCTGGAGCAGGCTCATATAGGACTCATGCCCCACCAGCGTTGGGCTTGAGGGATGCTGTGGCCCTGTGCTGCACAACACGGTTCCCAGACTACTCCCAGGAAAGCTCTCTGGTCTCATGGGCACAAGCAGCCTTGGTGGCGGGGACCCACTGGACAGATTCCCTCAAACGACAGGCTGCAGTGATCTGGCAGTACATCTGGGACCTGGGAGAGGGAGGAAGGTGTGGCGGGGCAATAGAGACACTGGCCTGACAAGTGTGCACTCCGGAGAAAGAGAGAGCCTGGAGCTGGAGAGATGGAGACTCCGTGTAGCAGCGTTAGACTACAAAAAGGCAAAAAAGAATGTAGGGGGGTCTCTGGACATGGGTTTCCACTTGTCTTTTTCAGGAACAAGGGGATTCCTGTGTTTTGCAGAAGAGAATGGCTTGGAGCGGGGTATCCTTCACTCCCCTAAGCTGAGCACCCTGTTAACAAAAACCTTTTTCCTTCCCCACAAATTATTGTGTTGTGCTTGTCTACAGTGCCAGATGGTCGAATCCCATCTTGCCTGGTAACAAACTTCGTTCACACGAATCGACAAATCCTAATCAATTGCCAACAAAGAATCTGAGAAGTTGGATCAACACATTTCCTGAAAAAGATAGGACCGGTTTGGAGAATGGTTGGGGCAGGAAACACAAAGTTGGTGCATCCAGTTTCCATTGCCTCATTCATCAACAGAATTTGTGTGTGACTTTTGGAAGTCAGTTTCATTGCATGATGTAATGGAGAAAATAATGAAAATTACAAATTTTCTTTATGTTTGTTTTTATAACCACTGCCAGTTTATTGAGATTTAAGAAATTGAAGCAAAGAAAATAGATTTATTTTAATTTAGCCAACTAGTTAAGTACGGAAAACTTTGAAGAAATATATTGAAGTGTTTTATTTTTTTAAGGTTTTACTTATTGACTTTTAAAGAGAAGAGAAGGGAGGGAGGGAGAAAAAGAAGAGAAACAGTAATGCGCTAGAGAAACATCAATTGGTTGCCTCCCACATACCCGCAACTGGAGACCTGGGCTGCAACCCAGGCAGGCATGCACCCTAACTGGGGATGGAACCAGCAACCTTTTGGTTCGCAAGCTGGCACTCAATCCACTGAGCCACACCGGTAGGGCTGAAGTGATTTTTATAATTAAAAAGTTTTAATGCCACTTGATAGACCTACAGTGATCCCCAAAGGCTGCAGTTTTTCCTGATGTTGTATAACAGAACGCTATCTGTCCACTCTAAAAGTAAGTTTTGTGTTCAGATTCCAATTTGACATGTGGATTAAGATGGTACCTGAGATTATGCTGTTTTTAAAACCTAACTTCTCTAAACTCAAAGGAAGAACAGATTTTAAAGAGTTACACAGTTACTTTGTGGGAAATAAGCCCTGATTTTGAAAGCTATTCGTAACTTTGGGATTGTGTATGAGTTGTTTTCTGTGACTTTGAGATACAACCACAAATGTGTGTGATTTTAAGGTGGCTCATTTTCAAAACAAACCGCTTGTACTAAAAGCAAACTAGACCTATTAACAAATGATCTTAGTGAACATCTAGATTTCACTGTGAAAAGCAATCAGCTGTGAAAGGAAAATTACATTTTATTGTGTAATTGTTTCAGCTCTGGTCTCCTCCTTCAGCCTCCTAAAGAGAAGGGTCTGGCCTTGACAGACCAATTCCTTGGGGCTTTTGTGATTCCAACTAAGGAAAAAAAAAGAGCTGGGGAAAAAGATCTGAAGAACTGGCCACACCCTGAAAGCACACGAGCAGCTAGCTATCTTGTGTGAGAACAGTGGAGGAGAAAAAAGAGAAGTGTCTAAGATGTGTTGTTTGTTACTTATGTGCTTCAGTGTTCAGGCTATGAGAACCTTAAAAATTTATTTCAAAATCAGATTTCAGATACTTGTCTGTGTTTTTTGGAAAAGGTACTGCTCTAAGTCTGGACCACTTGGGTCACAGATTTCTAAACATTACACAAAATAGCAATCTTGAGCTATAGGAATTTTAGAGCAAATGTTGAGTAATGTTTGTGGCTTCCTAGCTATTTTATGAAATTGCAGCAATAAGAGACCTTTGTTGGTAAATAACCTCAGTCAGATTGTTATGAGTTTAGAATGAAAACACCCTCCTATCTCCTAGAATATTTCAGGGTATAAATTTCAGTACTCTCTTTAAATTGACCAGTGCAGTAGCCCTAGGTAGAAGAGTCTAATTAAAAAAAAAAAAAAAAAAAGTGTATTGTATTGGTCTTGGGATTGCATATCTATTTTTGCTAAAAAAGTTATTGTTTTGGATTGCTAATAAGCTATAATTACTAACATCAGTAATAAAAATTTAAAGTATTCATGAAACTGGGCTCAACATAGGCTCTGAGGCCTACTGGACTGTGAGAAATCTGGTCAATCTATAATTTGAGCAATCAGTTCTTGAGTGATTTACAACATGTTTTATCAGGAAAGAGTGAAAACTCGCTCTTTCAATAGTAATTTTTTAAAAGTAGAAATATCTTTGTATTTTGGGGACCTGTTTGGTGTAATCAAGTTCTTTCACAAAACGTGGTCCCAATTCAATACAAAAGGTTGAAAAGATGTTCCTCCTTTTCTTCAGAAAGTTAATGCACCTTTTCCACATTTGTATTAGCTCAAAGATGAAGCTTTGTAACAGGGAAATGCTTGAATAAAAGGATCTCAAAAGCAGAAAGCCTGGACTCTCAAGATTTCATTCATTCAGTCAACATCCCAGGAGCCCCTCCTTTATGCAAGACACAGCTCAGTGCCAGGAGGGGGTTGGGGTTAGGGGAGCACACAACAGGTAGCCCCTGCTCTGAGGGAGCCACCTGCCCAAGCCCAACTAGGCGCTCTAAATAACCTAAAATATAACATAGCGGCTGCGCAGTTGACATGCCTGCAGTTATTACAGCGAGGTCAAAGATCAGCCCATAAACGCAGCTTCCCTTCCATAGGATCCATGTCGCCCCTGCCACCCCCTTGCCCTCAAACCCTGGTACTAGAGAGATGGAGGTCTACAGAGCTGGATTTAGAGCTCGCACCCCCAAGATAGAGGATGTCAGGGCACAGAGGAGCAAGGAGAGACCAAAGGAAGGAAACCAAAGCCCAGGCAGCCCAGGGACGTGGCCCGTGCAACCCCAAAGGTTCTGCAGCAAGTAGGCGGGAGACAGGAATCCGCTCGGTCCTCAGAACAGGTCTCCACGGCACCTCGGTGCTACCCTCGACGTCGGGGTACGAGGTCCGCGCGGGTTCGTGGTGGCCCGGGTTTCGGGGGTGGGCTCTTAGCAAAGCCCCGCCCCCAGGGCCCGCCCCCGAGGCGCGCGAGCCCGTCCCGCGCGGCGCCAACCCTTTCCCGGGTCATCGCCCCTCCCCTCTTCCGGCCCGCGAGCCCCCAGCGCGCTTCCTCAGGGCTGCGCTCGCCTGCTCGCTCGCGCTCGCCAGCCCGACGACGCGGGAGCCGCACGAGCCGGACTTAGCTCGCCGTGCTCCTTGCCGCCGAGCGGCGGCCCCCTGAGGCGGCGCCCTTGGTTCCCCGCCCGAAGACGGTCGGGTCCGCCTTATCTACGGCTCCAGAGCGGCGGCGGCGGCGGTGAGGAGGCCGGGCCGGGGGAGGCGGGCATGGTGGGACTGAGGGCTGGCGGTGGGCGGGGGAGGGTCCGGGCGCCCCTGCGGCCACGTCGAAGGCTCGCTGAGGCAGGCGCGCGCCGGGGAACCGGAAGGAGGGAGAGATCGAACCGAGGTGCATCGGCTCGAGCTGGGCGCGAAGAAAGGGCTGGGGACTTTGGGGGCGGCCGGCGGCGTTTCCGCGGGACCCTCGGCGGGATCGGGACGGAGGAGACGCCGCCTGGAGGCAGCTGCCACGTTTCCTTCCTTTGCCCTGGGGGTGGGCGGCCGCCCGGCGCCTTCGCAGCCCCGCCGCCCCTTGGGCGTCCGCGCGGGGAGTGGAGCCCGAGACCGTGGCGGTGCGAGGGTCGCGCTGGGGGGAGCCGGGTCCGCGGGCTGGGCCCGGAACCCCGGAACGGGGGAGGGGGCGCTCCCGGCCGGCCTGCTTGAGGGCGAGGGGCCCCGGGGCCCGGCCCCCGGAACTCGGGGACAGCCCCGATTGCACAGGTTGGACGCGCTTCCAGGTCGCTCCCTGACGAGCGGGCGGAGGTGCGGGGCGCCTACTCACCTCGCACTCGGAGAGCCGAGCGTGAGGCTTAGCAGCAGGTTTCACGGCCCGGGGAGGCCGTCTCCCGGCCCCGCGGGGATCGCGGGCCCCCCGCGTGCGGAGCCCGCCTCGTCCCGCCGCTGAGGCCGGTCCAGGGCGCCGCAGCACCGCCGCCAGGCACCCGCGTCCCCCACCCTGGGGACGTCTAGCGGGAGAGACGCGGTTTCTGGGAACGGTCGCGGTTAGCTTTTCCTGTCCGGGAAGGGGGAGTACAAAGTTCCCAACTCCTGGAAGGCCGGGCTGGGCTTTCTCCTGGGCTCCGTGCGCGCCCCGGGGAGCCGCGGAGCCTCCGGGACAAAGTACAACTTGAGGAGCAGCCTCCGCGGTGACGACGTCCCGGGGTGACGTCACTGTGCGATGTTCAAAACGGGAGCTGGTCGCTCTCCGGGTGGGCGGAGGGACTGCGGCCGCTCCGCCGGGGCCTGGGACCGCACGGCCCCTGCTGGCCCCGGGTGTCCCTCTCCGCGCCCGCGACCCTCCCTCGTGCTCCCTCGGCTGCTCCGGGCGGGGGGCGGGGCCCGTTTCTCAGCTGTCCAGGCACCATTCCTTCAAACTGAAAAAAAGTAATTCCGTATGACTCATCCTGGGTTACAACCAACAGCAGCCACTAAGTGGTTGTTTCCGTCCTTTTCTTTTTGATGCGAAACGCAGCACAAATAAAAGGGAAAGCAAAAAGCCCAAGCTCAGATAGGTGGAACACAGTTGGCAGATTCAATGAATGAGGAGAATGATCTAGTTACAGGTTCAGTACTTTTCTTGAGTGTGGTTCCTTGTGTTGTTTGGTGGTGTGGAGGCTGGTGTAGTTCTGTCCCCAACTTTTACCCCACACCCTGTGTTAAATCGCAGTGGGCTTTCACTTCCATCGTCAGGTGGCTGTGTATGCAGCTTTATGAAAAGGGAACGGCTCACGTTTTCTCAGGAGGAGGCTGCGCAGCGTGTGTGGGAGGGCTGGCTGGGCTTGCGTGTGCCCCTACGCTGTTGTGTGCACCTAGTGCCTGCTGCCTGGTAGCTGGCCGTAGGACGCGGATTTGGCATTCTAGGGTTCCAGGAGGAAGGTTTGGGTGTCTTCCCATCCAGGATCAGGGCGGCTACGGCTGCCAGCACACCTCTCAGATAACTATATAGAATTTATTTCACAGTGAGATCCCTTGTTTGAATTTGCACAAGGAGTAAAGGAATCATATTATGAAGAGAGACTTTTAAGAGCAGGTTTAAGAAAAGAAAAAGGAAGCTAACAGAATCACCTTTATTTTTTGAATGTGTTAGTGGGGTTTTATACTAAACATAGCAGAGGCTGTAAGTCTTTAATAATTGGCTTTGAAAAAGGTGATGTTGCTTAGCAAATGCAGCATCTGAATACCTCCAAGTTACTTCAGCCAAATGAATGAGCTCATCGCATAAAGACAGAAAATACATCGAAACAATCCCAGGACATGGCTGTTTTTGCCTTTATGGATTAATCAATGATAAATCAGAACTGCCATTTAAAGAATCCTCCTTGAGGCACTTCCAAAATGCAGCTAAATCTCTGATTACTTAGTTTGATTTTCTATAGATGACCTTAAGTTTTTATTCTCTTAAATATGTTCTCATAGAGCTACTCTTTTTTGTCATATCTGTTCCTGAAAGAATGCTTACAGACACTCTGTACTGGAGTATAGCAGCTTTATGGAAATACAATTCACATACCATATAATTCTCAGGTTTAAAATGCACAGTTTGTTGGTTTTAGTATATTCATAAAGTTGAACAACCATTACCACAGTTTTAGGGTATTCTCATAATCCCAAACAGAAACCCTGTGCTAATTGACATCACTCCTCCTTTCTCTCTGTCCCTAGTGCCCCGCAAAGCCACTGATCTACTTTGTATCTATAAAGATTTGCCTGTTCCAGACATTTAATATAAATGGAATTATGCAACTTTGTTCTTTTCGACTCGCTCCTTTCCCTTAGTATAGTATTCAGGGTTCACCCAGTGTTGTAGTGTGTGTCATTATTTCATCCTTTTTGTTGTCCAGTAATATTCCATTGTATGTATATACACCACACTTTATATGCCCACTCATCAGTAGATGGACATTTGGGTTGTTTCCGCTTTTTGGCTCTTATGAGTAATGCTGCTATGGATGTTTGTGTACAAGTTTTTGTGAGCGTATGTTTTCATTTCTCTTGATGATGTAGCTAGGAGTAGAACTGCTGGGTCATATGGTGACCCTCTGTCTAACCTTTTTAGGAATGCTGAACTGTTTTCTATTGTGCCTCTACAGTACTGAATTTTAAATGAACTTTTTTTGTGTTTTAAAATTCAAGTTATTTCACAGAATTTTAAACTTCTGTTATTGCTGCTAAATATCAACACATTTAATAAAAACCATATACTGTAGTGGTATTATAGTACTTTTCTGAGTGATATCTCTGATTTTATTTTAACCAGTAGGAACAATTTGTTGTGCTCTCTTTACTGAATTTCTTCCCAGATCTAAGTGGTAAGATTCTTAAATAGTATTTTATGAAGTCTTTGTGGCATAAATGGTGATTGTTCTCTACTCTAGATATGAGCCAATGAAACAAGATAAAATTGGAAGGAAGAAGGG
The DNA here is from genome assembly GCA_007922815.1 of Macrotus californicus. Taxonomy (NCBI): domain Eukaryota; kingdom Metazoa; phylum Chordata; class Mammalia; order Chiroptera; family Phyllostomidae; genus Macrotus; species Macrotus californicus. The sequence goes on along the minus strand of VMDR010019763.1, from coordinate 8,235 downwards.
GAGTTGCAAGGAGGGATATTTTGCAGAGCTTTATCTTCCAGTTTTTATATTTTGTTTTGAGAAAAACTATTTTATCTTTGCAGGAAAAATGAAGAACGAAATTGCTGCTGTTGTCTTCTTTTTCACAAGGCTAGTTCGAAAACATGATAAGTTGAAGAAAGAGGCAGTTGAGAGATTTGCTGAGAAGTTGACTTTGATACTTCAAGAAAAATACAAAAATCACTGGTATCCTGAAAAACCTTCAAAAGGACAGGCCTACAGGTAAAGGGTTGGATTGGACTAAGTGAAGAGGCTGATCAGTTTCCAAAATTGAGCGCAAGGCCAAAGGACTGAAGGGGTCCAGTCCATGCCTTTCATAGTTTATTTACAAAATACAGAACTCTGGGGTATCTTGGTATTTTTTCCTTCCTTCCTTTTAAAATACATGTATTTGTTGTTGGAGTCCCCCTGCCTGGACTTAGGGGGCAGATACTTTATAGGCTCATAGGAGTTAGTCGTCTTGTGGTTATAGTTTGGCTTATAGTTGAGTGCATTCCTCTCTGTTATCACAGGTACTTGGGGTTTTTCACAATTCTAGGGGTACACTAAGCTATCACCCATAAATGGGCATGGTAGGAGTTGTGGGAAATGGGTCTCCTTGAATCTAAAAGTAAATTACATCTTACATGTTTTATAGGAAGTAAAAATGTATGGCAAATAAGAATTAAGATGATTAGACACCTAATACATTCTTTACATGGAATCAACTTTATGCCATGCATACTTCTTTGCTGTTGAGGCCAGTGCCTCTATCTCATAGGTGAAGACAACTTACCTGTGATTCACAACTGGTAAATATTAGCTCTGAGATTTGAACTCAGATATTCTCATGGGTTTTCTGCACACCCCACTCTGAGAGGGACGGTGATTCTCACTTGTAGCTGTCTTGTACTCTGGTTTGTAATTTACATTTACAGCTTAAAGTAAAGAAGAACAGGCTCCTGTAGAACGTGTCCTAGCATGCTTAGTCCCTGCTATTGATGTTGACTGCTTGGGAACCTAGGTTGAAAATGTTCTGCTAAACTCATTGGTCAAACCTTGCCCAATTTGTGGATGTGGCCACAAAAAAATTAAAGTGGAACAGTTGTGGCTATCCGAGTACAGAATTCTTTTCTTTTTGGATATTGTTATCCCGAAAGTTTTCTCCACAAGCCAGCACTTCTGTGCTGTTAATGTAAAAAGGACTTCTTTTCAGTTACTGAACTCTTGTAAGTGCAAGACTATTCAGAGAATGTACATGGTAGGTGAAGATACAATTTATTTCTCATTTGCTAAAAGCTAGGTGAATGTGTGTTCTATTGAAAAAGAGAATCAAAGTGATGTTATTTTCCCTTGTTTTTACCCAAGAGCTTTCTTGGTAAATTGGAAATATGGTGACTTAAAGCAGAAAAGTAGATGCTCTATGTAAAACAACTCAAGTTATTTTTTATCTTGTCACTCGATTCTCTTAATTTTTTTCTGCACATCTTCATTACTGATAGCGTGAACAGCTTTTGTGAGGTAGAGCTGTTGAGGCTTTTACACATATGTAATTGATGTTGGATGAAGGTGTGTGGAGGTGCCGAGCCACTGTACTATTACTGAGAAAAGGAGACACTCAAGTAAATGCTTAAAGGTCACACAGTGTATAATTTCATTTCCATTACTTCTAAAAACTTGAGGGAAGAAGTGTTAGCCAAACAGAATTAAGTTGGCATGTGATCAGGAGTATCATTATTAAGTCATTTTGAAGTTGTCTTTGAAGTAGAAAACAGACTTAATGCTAGGTCGTTAAATGTTATAAAAATGAATCAATTATAGGATTAACCAGAGTTAGTATACTCTTAAATCTATAGAGTAGGTTGGAAGTGTTCTTTTTCTTCTAAAGTGTTTATAAATTAAAATTGTTTTTCTGCAATATATACAAATAGATCCTTTTGGAGGGCAATTTGTCATTATTAAGATCTGTAAAAAATATCCATACTCTGGAACAGTTAAGTCTCCTGAAAATTTATTCTAGGAACTTAATCAGAAATGTAGACAAAATATATATGAATATGGATGTTTCTTACACTTTATAATTGCAAAAATATTGGAAAGAATTAAACTGGTGATGTTAAGTAATTGATAGACTTTTTACGCAACATTGAAAATCCTGTTTTGAAGAGTGGTTAATGGATAAGTAGTCACAGTATATAGAGTGAAAAACAGCATAAAATATATAAGGTATATAAATTTTGTTAAAGCAGATACATATTTTTTTTATTTAAAGATTTTATTTATTTTTTAGAGAGAGAGGGGGAGGTAGAGAGAAAGAGGGAGAGAAACATCAATGTGTGGTTGCCTCTTGCACAACCTCTATGGGAACCTGGCCCACAACCCAGGCATGTGTCCTGGCTGGGAATCAAACTGGTGACTCTTTGGTTTGCAGGCCTGTGCTCAATCCGCTGAACTACACCAGCTGGGGAGCAGATACATACTTTTAAGTATAGAGCCTACATCACTTTCTGTACATAGCAAAAATATATTAAGACTACCCTTAACTCCTTTTGATTCTAGGATGCATGGAACTTTTATTGTTTTTAATTCTCACCTGAGGATATGTTTATTGATTTTTAGAGAGGAAGGAAGGGAGGGGAGAGAGAGAGACATCAATCAGTTTCCCTCTCATACATGGTCCTGACTGAGAATTGAACTTGCAACCTTCTGGTGTATGGGATGACACTCCAACCAACTAAGCTACCTGACCAAGGCCACATGGGACATTTTTTTAAATGTATTTTTAGAGAGGGGGGAAGGGCGGGAGAGAAACATTGGTTGCCTCTCGCACATCCCCAACCCAGGGACCTTTGGGTGCGTAGGCTGGCACCCAATCCACTGAGCCACATCAGCCAGGGCATTTTTGAATGAACCTACACAGCATTAGAATGTATAACAGGATCATCTTATAGAAAGGAACAAAGAGCATCATGCATGCTGTAAAATGATTTTTTTTTTGCTCTGAATTTGCTAAGTTGTTAATGATGTTAAGATAGGTACAGACAGAATAGGGTGTCATTGTAGTCTGATGGTCTATATTTGAAACCTGGATTCACCACTTTTTAGCTTTGTGACTTTGAGCAAGTTACTAAAATTCTCTTTGCTCTCCTTAAAATGGGGAAAATCGTATCTAGGTCAGGATAATTATGAGAATTAAAAGAGTTAACACATGCAAAGCATTTAGGAAATTGTCCGTTGCACAGTAAACCTTTAGATAGAGTTCTTCATTATAGTTGACCCTTGAGTATAAATAGGGAGGTTAGGAGTGCTGACTCCTCCACAGTCCAAAATCTGCGTATACTTTCTGATATCCTTCCCCAAATTTAAGTTGCCCTCAGTAGCTCTAGAGGACTGGTTCCAGGACCTCCCTTGATACCAAAATCTTTGGACGCTCAAGGTCATTCTATAAAGTGGCATGGGTCATTGCATACAGTTGGTCTGCTATATCCATGGACTCTGAAAACTCTCAAAACCGTGAACTGGAAATAGTGTACAGGTAGTTCTTGGAAAAATTTGCATATAAATGGACCAAATAATTCAGACCCATGTTGCTCAAGGGTCCACTATTATTACTTAAATATGCATATTAGCTACTCTTAAATGAGAATATTTTTCACCATTTAAAAGGAGAATATAAATCAACTAATAAAATAACCTGTAAAATCTTTAAATGGCACATTATTCTGTTGATGTTATATTTGTGGTGTAATTACTACTTGTCATTTACATTGTGTTTTCCATACTGTAGAGCTATGGGTCTGAGAAAGGGGTGAAATGGCTTAATCTAAATTTACCCAGTACTAGTTCTAAGACAGTACTGAGACCTGGGTTTTCTTGATTTCTTAGTTGTTGGCAATAAATACTTTCAGTGTAAATACATTCCTCTATATCAGTAGAATGCTCATTTTAACGTGTGTTTTGCATTTGTATTGGGAGCCATCTTTGAACGTTCTCTCACTTATTTTGACAACTGTAAAAAATAGAACCCTTGCATAACAGAATTTAAATGAAATAAGCCAATAACACTTTGGATTATATTTTAGTCTTATGTATGGTTCTGTGTCCTTGACTAATCCTAGTTTTTAGAACAGTTACAGGTAATACAAAGGACATCTTCTTAACACTCATATTATAATCTGGGATATATAAGCAAGGTAATGAAAGATCAAAATTTGTCATAAGAATTTCCAAATATTATTTGAAACTGGTTGAAGACTTTTGTTGGAGGTTTTGTTATTTATGAACTTGGCCTATGAAAACATTTACCTTCAGAGCTCTAAGTAATTTCATACAACTTTAATACTCCTTGCTCATATAATGTATATGTTGAGTAGTTTCTAAGTAAAATGAAATAGAATCAGTTTTAATAATTTCCCTGGGCTCACACAGATGCCCATTTCTTTTTATCAGCCTGGGTAGTCTTACCAATGCTGCCTCTGCCTTTAGTTCCCATTTATTATCTAGGATAGATACACTCCTGAGTTCTCTGCAAGGGTTTTTTTTTTTCCTCATTTATGTTGGCAAATACGAAAAGATGTAATGAGGCTTATGACCATGACTCCACTTTGTTGTAGATGCATTCGTGTCAATAAGTTTCAGAGAGTTGATCCTGACGTCTTGAAAGCCTGTGAGAACAGCTGCATCTTGTACAGTGACCTGGGCTTGCCAAAGGAACTCACTCTGTGGGTGGACCCATGTGAAGTATGCTGTCGGTAAGTTTTTGAATTTGGTGGCTGAACTGATTACCAGGCTGGAATTGACTTGATGAAATTCTTTTAGGTACTGCCTGCCTGTGTATCTTTATGGCCAGAAGTTGGTTGCTTGGCTTCCTGAGATGTGGATTTTGTGAAGTACTTTTCTTGAGGTGATAGAAAGGAACTGGTTGCATTTCTATTTTATAGCTAAAGAAACTAAAAACCTGATTGGGCAGGGTTTCCCTAGAACTTTGTCAAGAAGTTTATTGTAGATCAAGAAATAAAATTGAGACATGTAGACTCCTGTAGGTCAGTTACTGTCTTTTTTCATTGGTGGTGCACTTGGCTTTCCCATCTTCAAATTAGGGAATAAGCTAATCTCAATACTGGATAATAAATTTTGGTTAGTCTCTGTTTCTGTTTCTACTCTTGGCCTCCCTTTTTGATTTTTAAGTGACTGATTGATATTTTCATTGTTTTGTTTTCATAATGGAAATTATTTTTTGTCTCCTAATGAACAGAATTGTAAAAAGTGAGTGGTGGGTCTGAAATCTAGTTGTACTCCATTCATTCTAAAACTACTGAGTTGTGGGCCAGGCTTCTTAGCTGTGGCATTTCTAAAAATGAAAGTGTTATTTGTCCTTCAGGTAATTCAAAATGTAATAAATTAGAAGAAAGAATAAGCAGATTTGTAACAGAATGATTTGTGCTATAATAGGAATAATTTGTACAAAATGCAGTGGTTGATGGCACAATGGAGAAAATTAGTGCTCTGCTGAGTCAGAAAAGACTATTTGAGTAGGTGATTTGATACTGAAGCCAATTGGGAAAGGGTGAGCTGCACTTGACTAGGTAACAAGGTGGGAAGGACCTTTCCAGGCAGGAGGAACAGGATGAGCAGATGCTTCAAACCCCTAGTGAACAATTTGCTACAGCTATTTCTTTAGGATTATTTCTCTTTAATTTTGAGGAACAATTCACCTGTTAACTGTAGTAGAGATGCTTTATGATGGATGCAACCCTAATACATTCCAAAGGTTCATATTAATAATAGCCTTTGACCTGATCTCCAACAATGAAAGTGGAGGTGAAGACATGTCAAAAAATGCATGGGTATTCTTTCACTGAATTTTCTGGACTGACCTGGACTACATAAGGACTCAACTGAGGACAGGGTCAGACTGGAGACTGACCACTGAACCATTGGCAGAAGACCTCAGTGTAAGAGAAATATAGCTATTCACAAAGCTATTGTATTAAATTGCTTGCATTTTTCTTAGGCCTTCACTTAGATCCTGATTAACCCTTATTTAACACAGTTCTTTAGTTGTGTAGTTTTTCAACTAATAATAACAAATTTTAAGTAGCATTTGAAAGGGGGTTGCTCACAGTAGTCAAGCTACAAAAAAAACCCCGAAAACGATCAGAATCTGACATAGAGGCAGGAGTGAAGGAGCTGAAGAATTGGTACAAATAATGAGTATTTAATACAATGACCTTAAATCATTAGGGAAAAGTTTCTGTGTCCAAGGGTGTTTTAAGAAGTTGGGTAATTGTACGAGCATTTTGGACATATTTATTTGAAATGTTTAAACCATGACATCTGAAGATAAAAGCTTTGGTAATTTTGAAATTCTACCTAAGTGGGTACATTATTATGATGCAAGATAATGAAAAGTTACTATGCTTGCATCTATTTGGTTAATATAAAAAAATCTTTGTATTCAATAGCTTTCTAATTTATATGTGATTAAAATTTTGCCAAATAGTGGCTGTGATGTGATTTATTTTTTCATGGGTAATACAAAGCACCTTCAGAATGCGGGACCCTCCTTCAGTGATAACAACCCCCCCCAAAAAAAGGTGGTTAGCAATTGAGTAGAGGTGATACCATAAGTTAATAGAGTAGATTGAGATAGTGACTAGTGCTTTTGGACCAAACTAGAAAGAAATAACCTGAAAATTAAAACAAATCTCATCTAGCAGTATGTTATATAACAATAAGTATCTGAATAATAACTAACAATAACTAGAGACTAACAAAGGTGTGAAAAAGTTGAAATGCACTCAAAGATAACATTCTTCATAGTCTGAGTTACTACATCAGGATAAAAAATTGGAAGGGTGCAGAGTGTTACATACTTAAAAAGGTTAGTAGTGAAATATTTGAGAGGATACAGAATAGATAACACATCTTTCCAAGAAGGAGAATTTGGCAGTTTAATTATCTACTCAGCATATTTCTGTAACTTTTTAAAAAAAATTTTTCTGTGATCCTTTCTTTTCCTAATAAAGAGAGTTAGGTACTATTGATTTGTTTCAAATTAACTAAATTGATCTTAATGTTTTAGTGACATATCATTGAAAAATGGAAGGTTTAAAAGTTGTTTACTACTAATTCTAAGGAATTAACTATACATTCTAATGTTACTGTAATATAGTAAAGCAACTTTACTTACCATGAAGAGAGCAGTCATACCAAAATACTACAAAGGGAAAGATGTAGAACCTAATTGAACTTGCATGTCAAAGAAATCTGAGTTAATACAGCTGATCCTTCAATCTTTAGATGTCTGCCCCTGATTTAGTTTTCTGCTTCTACAAAGGCAGGGATTTTTCTCAGATTTCCTGCCTTTCTGTTTTGCTTGAATTTTGACTCCATTAGTGGACAAAATTGAAGGTAGGCCTAGGCCCATTGTTCATATTGATATTAACATATGAATTAACCTTTGATAGTATCAAGATCTGCTTAGCCTTTAAATGCTGGAGAGGACTGGAAGGGTAAATTTCCATTGCTAAAAACCCTATGCTAAGTGAACTTTAAATTGTAATACATGAATTCTGTGTTGTGAGGAACTTGCCCAACTGTTAGGGCATCTTATACTAAGAAGAATCACCAGCAGAAGACCAACCAGTATCCAACCAGCTCCAATTTCCTCACACAGCAAATAGGAAACTGAGGCCTGAGGCCTGGAGAGACTAAATTACCTGCCTCTAGCCACAGAGCGAGTATTAATGGCCCAGCCAGAGCCAGAAACTTGTCCAGTGCTCTTTCTGCCATCCCGTAGCAACTCCTTTTATGAGATAAACTGAAAAAGAAAAGGAGGAGGGAGTTATACACCATATTCAGGTAGCATTTATGGCCCACTTCAGCCTGTGCATATGGAAGATAGCACAGCTATATGAAGACACAGAACTCACAAGGCTACTTGATTTCTGTATAAACTTTCAGAGGCTTTTTTGCAGCTAGGCTGTTTACTTTATTGTAAATATCTTGATTCAGAAATAAGTTGAGAAGTTATTTGAAATGAAGTTAATTGGTGTCAATTATAGTTAACTTTATTTTTATTCAAGTTGTATTTATGTTTAAGCTTAGAATCACTTTTTCTAACTTTAATTACATATTGTGTAAGAACGGCTTAACAGTTAATATCCTTTTGTCCTAATATTTACTATAAATTGTTTCATTGTGTTTATGTTGTAC
>VMDR010019762.1:0-18067 GCA_007922815.1 Macrotus californicus | reverse complement strand
CTTTCTCTCTCTCTCTCTCTCTCTCTCTCTCTCTCTCTCTCTCTTTTTTTTCTTCACCTCCTCCTGTTCTCATGCTGCTCCAGACTGATCATCTGCTCCCTCCCTCTCAATTCTCAGGGCTGGCCAGCTTTGGACTAAACCAGTGGTCCTCAGCCTCATATATAAAAGAATATATTTTAAACTTTTGGCTGTCCTGTACATTGCCACTGTGGGCCTTAGATTTTGATAAAAACTCTCTGCCTGTTTTGCAGTTAAGAAGAAACAAAGATGTGCAATAATATTAAGTCACTGCCTTCTGATGGAACATCAGCTCAGACCCAGAGTGGGAAGGCTCTGGTTCACATGCAGTTCTTGGTTCCCTGCTCCCTCTGTGGCCATGTCTCCCCTGGTAAGAATGTTCTTCATAGTGTGGGTGGGACTGTGTCTATTGGCAATCTGCTTAAGCTTAACCTACTTTTGGGAAAAATAGAGTAAATAATTCACACACTTGGATGCTTGATTAGTAGAAGGAATTTACTAGCAATTACAGTATGAGCTGATGTGTCCCAGGCACCCAACACCTGGAAGGTACTCTGAGGAAAGCTTTATTCATTGTGTGGGTTCATTTCATCCCAACAGCCCAGTAAGGGGTGCTCTTGCCCTCCACTTTTGCGGAGGAGGAAGCTAAGGTTCAGAGCTGCAAGTCTCACAGGTGGATCCCAATGCTCACTTCTGACTCTGAATCCCAAACTTGTAACCACTGCACTGCACACTCTCTTGTATTGTGTACAATGGACAACACCAGTGACTTGTGAAACCACAGCTGTATCAGTCAGGGTGAACAGACCAGTAGGGTATAAATATGGGTATAGATAGAGGTATACTCATAGAATAGACATCGATGATAAAGATATAGATACAGATGTAAATTCTTGTTGGGAACTGCCTTGCCTGGTTTTAGAGGCTGTAACCCCCCCATGGCCAAGGCTGATTAAAAAGACCTTGGGACCATAAATCACTAAGGAAATAAAGCTTATCCTCCCAGGAGGAGCACAGCCTCTGCCCCACTTTACCCTGCTTGGTCCCGAGCAACTGGTTAGCCAATGACAGGTAAGATTCCTCAAGGGAGGAAGAACCTAATCAGGCATGGTAGCAATGGGGTCCATCAGGGAAGGGCTTGGGGGACTATAGAAAAAGGGGATGATGGACCTTCACCACTAGGCTTTGACACAGCCTGAGTCCTCATTCTGTCTGTGAGAAGTCTCCTAATCTCTTGGCTGCCCGAATCCCCCACCTGACTTAAGCCTGAAACAATGCCGGAGGTGGGTGCGGCCCTGTGTTGGAAAGAGCGGGTTCCCTGAGGCAATCAGGCCTAAGAAAAAATGCATAAAAATCCTGTGAAACCTGCTCTGCTAATTCCCTCAATTTAAATGATAAGGGTCCAACCATAAAACGAGTTTGTTTCCCAAAGTTTTATGGCCCTTTGGCTATCTGACCCTGACTCAGAATAAGCCCTTATAGTTCTCTGAATATCTATTCCTAGATCACTATTGCCTGGCAATGATTGATGAGCTTTATGCATATGCCCAGTATTCCTGTGCAAATTAAACCCAATGAAAGCCCATTGAGTAACAGGCTCAAGGCCCTTCTCCTTTAAGAGATAGGCCACTCTTCCTCCCCAAGTAGATCATGTCTTGGTAGACTTATTCTCATCCATGGTGGCTGGTGGGGATGGTGGGGCTCTGCGGGCAGATTCCCCACACAGAGTCTCTCTATTTAGACAGAGGTTTATTATCATACATTGGCTCACATGATTGTGGAGGCTGGTAAGTCCCATGATCAGCTGTCTGTAAGCTGCAGTCCCAGGAATGCTGGGATGTGTTTCAAAGGCTTGAGAGGCAGAGAGTCAAGGGTATAGACTCTAAGTTGGGTCTGAAGGCCTGAAAAACAGGCCAAGGGTAGGAGAAGATGGACGTCTCACCTTAAGCAGTCAGGCAGAGAGCAAATTCAACCTCCTTCTGTTGCAGAAAATATGACTCGTGCGAGATGAGAGGGTAGCAAAGGGAGACTTTATTTATGCATGTGGGCTCAGAGGAGTCCCCTCCAAAGTCTGAGCCCCGAACTAAGGTTTCACTCTTCCTTTATAACTAGGGTGGCGGGAAGTCCTGCAGGGCAGAGCTAGGAAAGAGCACGAAGCAGGCTTACAGAAGTGGAAAAGAAGTGGTTATTGTATCAATCTCAGCAAGGAGGGGTAGCCATCTTGGTGTGAGCCTTTTCGCTCTGATTTTCCTCTGCACTTCCACAACTTTTATTCCATTCAGACCCTCAGTGGATTGGGTGATGCTCACCCACACAGGAGAGGCCCATCTGCTCTCCTCAGTTCATCAGTTCAAATGCTGATCTCTCAAACATACCAGAAGTAATGATTGACCACTCATCCAACATCTCGTGCTGCATTGAAGAGGACACATAAAATTAACCATCACCACAGCTTACCACAGTGCTGCTCAAACTTCAGTGTGCGCGTGGGAGTCACTGGTGAAACGCAGGTTCTGTCTGAAGGTCTGGGCAGGACCTGAGACTCTGCATTTTTAACAAGCTCCCTGGTGATCCTGATGTTGCTGGTCGGCACACCGCACTTTGGGTAGCTGGGCTGAACATGTCTCAGATGAAAAAGGTGATGATCTTGTCCCTGGGAACAGTCGAGGCCAGGTCGTAAAATGCTGAGTTTCTCTCTGCCATCCTACTTACAGAACTGCAGTGAAACTGTCTGCTTATTACATGTAAGGCCATGAAAGACCCTGCTGCTCCCAAGAATCTTTGAGAATGCAGTCATGGTTTAATATGGCTCTCTTCTTTCTCACCCCACATAGCCCTCCAGCCCTCTCTACCCAGCCCATGACCCTTACCTGGGCCCCTGTCTGGAGTTGGCTTTCCAAGGGCCCAGGGGATGATTCACAGGGCTCCAACAGTAGATACGAGGACCACAGGGACCTTTGCTCTCGCCCTCCCTCTTTTCCCACTCGAAGTTAATGAGATTCCCAGCCACTTGCCAGGTCCTACCATTGCCCTCAGAAGCATGGGGACATTGGCCTCTTTTCTCTCTCCTGTCAGCCCTGCAGCCCTGTAATTTCTCTGAGATGGAGAAAGTGGAGCTCCAGGGTCTGCCACAGTGCAGACAGGCAAGGAGGTCAGTGCTGTTATAGGAAGGGAGACAATGCCTTCCAGGGACATTAATTTTTCAGTTTGTGTTCAGATGTGCAGGCCCCCATCAGCCTCAAAACTAAAAGACAGATTGTTATTTGTAACATAATTTAAGTCCATGTGAGGCTTACCTGGCTGGGGCCACTGAGAAAGAGTTGGGGGAGAGGCAGGAAGGATGCCGGTACTAATGCAGCCCCCCAACAGCAGGTGTGTTGCACACAGAATGTTATTAAATTAATCTTTATCATTGTCTGAGGGTGATTGTACTATAGGAATAATGTAGAAATAATAGAGATTCAGATGGGGTATAGTTAATGTCATACAGCCATACTCATTCATCCAACAATATTGATCAGAAACTATGCTGGGAAGTGTTCTGGTCCTTGGAACACAGTGCCCACCAAGACAGACACTGTCTCTGCCTTGTGGGGCCACATGATCTAGCTGGGAAGATTAAAAATGCAGTGACTAGTTATTGAAATAATTCAAGCTGAGAAGCAAACAACCATGGGGCTGAGAAAGAGGAAGCTAGGTAGAGATTTCCTTTAGGCAGAATGTCCCAGACACCTCTCTGAGAAGGGATGGAGCAGACCAGTAAAGGCTGAGAAGCAGCCAGTCATGAAAAAAAAGAGGTGGGGTGGAGCGGACATTCCCGGTGGGTGAGCAGCATGTCCGGGCCGTGAGGGAGGAAAGGCCTGGGAGCGGCTCCGTGTGGCTGTTGAATGTGGTCAGAAGAAAGAGCTAAGGGATGAGGCTGGAAGACACCAGGGCCCAGACCACAGGTCCTTGTAGACAACAGTGAGTCTGGATTTTATTTGACTTAAAACCCATGAAAATGTAGGATTTCACACCACGTCTTGAAGATTTCAAAGCCTTGATTTTTTTTCCCATTATAGTGATCATTTCCAAAGATATATTTTTGAAGCAATAGAACCTTTTTATCAAATGGAATCTTATGAATATTTTCCCCCGAATACAAAACAGATTGGAGATATGTTGATCTGGTTTAAGCAAAGGTCTGGGGAATCCTAGCTTTGCCTCCTTTTCACTCCTGCAGTGATTCCTGAGGCATTAATAACCCATAGGAAGTAGGCAGATTTATTCATTCACTCATTTGTATACTCATTTATTCATTTGACCAATATTTATTAAGCAAGTACCAGGCACTACGTTAGGCATAGAAAGAGTAATGGAGGAGAGAGAGACAACTCTCAGCTCCATGGGTCTTACATTCCGGTGGCCCCTACACTGAACAAAGAGTCACAGGTGAGGTAACAGAAAGAACAGAGCATTTTATAATCAAGGAGTGAGACTCTAATGGATTCTTGTCACTTCCCAGAATTAATTTTGTCTCCCTCTTTTATAATGGTACCCAGAACTTCCCAGCCTGTTGTTTTTAGGGGTATTGACCCCCTCCCTCCACTCCATGGGTGAGTCCTTACTAGCTCTAATGATAGCAACTGGAATAGAAACAAACAGAGCATGCCGGTTTGGTCAATAAGGGACGACCGGATTTGGGGATATTAGTTTAAAATACTGAGAATAGGAAACTGTCTCTTTTTCTGGATTTGAACCTGGAAGTGTTTCGTTACGGGAGCTGCCGGTGGTGACTGTAGAACCCAAAGAGAAGGGCTGCTGAAAATGGAGCAAGTAAATGAGAAGTGAAGCTGAGAAACAGAAGAGCAGGGTCCATACCTTTGTTGTGTTGCTTACATGCGAGCTCAAGCTGTCCTGGAAACTGACTATAATATAACTGCAATTTTTTTGTAACATAATTTATAATTTTAAAAATTTACCTAGTATGATCTGGGTTTTCATTATTTGCAGCCAACTCATCTAAAAATATATGGTGGCCTAGTTTGGAGAGTAAGGGTAGGGTTTTCGAGGAAACTATTTTTAAGGGAAGTAAAACAAAGTCATGCAAAGGGGGAAATTAAAAAAAGGCATTTTAGGCAAAGGAAAAAAAAGGAGGTTTATCTTTGAGCTTCACGAATTCGGTGAGGAACCACTTTGCAACTTTCTTCCAGAGTCTTACATTTTTCTGAAGTGAAATCTATGCTCCATTGTTTCATTCTGCTCCAATGAACCTAGATGGTATAATGAAAAGCTAGCAAGAGGTCAGTGAGGGCCACAGGGCTGTGGTAAGACTTGCTTTGCAAGTTTGAGGTTTAAATAACATTAGATATGTAAAAACACTCGGCACATAGTAGGCGTTTAACAAAAGACACTTGTTATTTTGAAGAGTGGGTACTTTTAAAGCCGGGAATCAAAGGCATCTGAATCATCCTGTGTCTGTAGGTTGCTAAGAGATCAGAGTGTTGGAGAAGTGGTCTGTGAGGGTCTCCAATGAGCATCATCTGGATTTCAGAGTCTTGAGCTTCCTGATATGGAAGGGTGGGCTGGGGCCTGCGGATGGAGGCAAGAAAGTGAAAAGCAGCAAGTCGAGAAGGAGGGTCTCTGAGGGAGAAAGATGCAGAGATGAAGGCAACATGGTGTTTGTTGGCCAATCTGGCCTGAGCCCTAAGTACTGCAGGCACATGAGTAACAGCTGGGAACTCTGAGGTATAGGGACCCAGGGGACAGAGGGTGACCAAAATGAAGGAGAGGACTTCTAATCACATGGTTGGTTCCTCTGGCAACCAGCCCCCATCTTGGAAGGGTCACCTCATTAACACAGACTCAGGTACAGTTGCAAGTGGTTCGTTATCAATAATAAGAAGTGCTCCTCTCTCCCCTATCACTCAGGAAATACCAAGGTTTTTAGGAGCTATGTAGGGATATAGAGCAAATATATATTTCTTATTATCACAGGTAGGGAGACTGGTTGGGTCACAACAAGGGCACACTGAGGCAGAAGCCCCATCTTGTGGCCTGGACCAAACCTGGGTACAGAGCTCAGGGCTGTCCAAGGATGCAAGGCACCACTTGGCATCCAGCTACTGAATCCGATTGGCAGCCCAGGAACCTGGGCTAAGTAGGGTTATGACTGGTGAGTCCTACAATGGTCCACCACTTTATTTCTGGGAATGTGTCTTCCTTTACACCCCACAAATGCCAATCTACTAAGTAATGGCTCAAGTGCTGGGGTAATCTGGGAACAGTGGGTGGGTATCATCAGTAGCAGGTAATCCATCTTAGCTCAGTTTGGAGCAGTGAAGTAGTCAGTTGGCCATGAGACTACCGCACCTTGCAGATGGTTAGATACAGCAGCTGTCAGCCATGCTGACACATGGCGGCACCAGGACTGGCTCTTCTCCGTCTTTCCTTTGGGGCGGCTTCATTCTTGGGCTGGCTCTCATTTGGTCACCCAGTGTCACGAGCTTCTGTCCTGCTGGCTTCAGAGACCTTGTGAAGAGAGAAGGCTTCATTCGTGTGGACTCACTGAAGGCTCAGGGAGGACATGTGCTGTCCAGCTGCCATCATGTCTCTGCCTCTGAACCATTGCTGGGTCAGGGGAACAGACACCAGGCTATCTGTCCTCTCATCTTGTCTTCCCAGCATCTTTTGCCACGTGCAAACTGATCTGTGCATGTAGATCCGAGGGCATGGGCTTCTAGCACCACCAGCTCATTATTTACACGTAGGCAAGTCTGAATCTTCATTAAGGCTGAGCTACAATAGCAGGAAAGCACAAGCATGCTTGTGTGCTGACATGCACACACATGCACACGTATCCTGAGGGGAGCATAGCTCTCTGGTTAGTCATGTGTACAATGTCAGCCTGGCATTCCTCTGAGTGTTTAGAAGCAAGATGGAGAGCTCTTGGTGGGAAGTGGCTGGGGGTCTGTTTGCTGTAAACAGTGTTGTCAGTACACTTGGCACATTAGCTGTCTTTCTCTAGACAATGAGAATCCTATTTCTGCGGAAGGAGGTTAACACATGCCCACTTATTATGTATGTGAAGTAACACAGCTGCAGGCATGTTGTGTTTGGGGCATTGCTTGGCTTTGCTGCATGGCCACAGGAGGCTGTGCAAAGCCCTGGTTTGTGCCAGAATCTTGGCCCAGTCTCTCTCTCTTTTCCGATACTGAGATGCCCCCACTGAAAACCCATTGCAAACACCAGCACCGTTCCCAATACGTAGTGGCTCCAGCATTCTACTTGATAGGAACTAACAGTTACCAGCACTAAGTGCTGGGCACTATCCTAAGCACTGTACATTGATTGTATCAACTCATTTCACCCTGCATCAGCCCTACCCGATAGGTTCTGTTATAAGAAATGCCCTTTGTTCCTGAAGAAACGGAGGCACAGAGATTAAACCGCCTTTGCCAACAAATGTGGTTAGTGTGGGCTTTAAATGGTTTCTGACTGCCTGGGGAGTGTGTGGGAGGGGGCTGGGGGTCTTGATCCAGGGGTCTGGGGATGGTGTTTCCCTAGACTGACACAACCACCTGCCAGTGTTTCTGGGGAGATTCAGTGAGAGAGAAGCACGTGTGCATCTCCACGCACCTGCCAACAGGGACCCTGTAGATGCAGCTGAATTTGGCAGCGGCAGCAGTGGGTAATTTTTTCCCTCCTGTGCCTCCTTTTCTCACTCTCATCCTTACTCAGAACAGCTCCAAAGAAATCCTCTTGCTTATGTAACTGCTTCTTAGAAACTCTAATTGCCCTGTTTTCTAATATGGGCATTTCTACCTCATTGCCAGACACTGGGCGATTAGTGAGTATTGTTGCTTTGGGAGCATTGATGCTTGGAATGTCCTCCTGCTTCCCTGAGAAGTTTTTATCATCATGTGGAGGCTGCGAGCAAGGCCAGGGCAGGGCCTGTGTTTCACTGACTACGTCTTCCAGGCTTCCCTGCTGGGTCCCCTCTCGCAGCCCTGCCTGGTGTTCGGGCCCAGCCAGACCGTCCCTCCATGAATTTGATACACAGAACATGAACCTTGAGATGGGAGGGCCCTAAAGTCTTCCAGTCCAATATTTTATTCATGCGGAAAAGCATTTTTCAGTAGTAGTTGAATCTATTTTTTTCCAACCCAATTTTACCAAGATAGATAAAATTAAACCCTTCAAGTCAGGATGCCTTGTTTTCTACATACACCACCCTCACCACTTGGCCCCTTGACCCCGGTCCTATCTGTACCCCGAGGGAAGCCTCCTGAGGCACCTCCCTTGGAGCCCTGCATTGTAACCATTCAAAACTGCCACTCTCTGGGCTGTGGCCTTCCTGCTAAAGTGGTCATAAGCATCGTCCAGCTGCAGCTTGGTGCTTCCAGCTTGATGACCTCGGCCTTGTTAAAATGGCCTCTCCTTAACTGGATCCCATCTCCAGGCTTGTACACTCTTACCCACTATGTACTATGTGCTAAGGACATGAAGATCCTTCCTGTAAATCTGGCCATGTCATCCACCTGTTTCAACACCCCCTTTCTTGTCATTTTTCATTGACCTGGGGATCAGATCCAGACTCCTCACAAACGTTCAAAGAACCTTCTCATCTGAGCTGCTGCTATTTTTCCATACGTCCCACATCCAGCTGGGCAGGACTGTGAGCTGGACCTTAAATGTGCCATGCGTGCTCTGCTGTGGGCTTTGCTTAGGGTAGGCCCTCGGCCAGGAACACCCTCCCCACCCTCCTCTTGGCAATTTACTGACCTGAGATCTCATCACCACTAACTCCTTTCAGCTCTTCTACCACATTAGGACCCTGGCTCTCCTCTGCTCCAAAGCCCTATGAGTGTTCTCAGTTGCCACAGGGGTCCCTGCTTTATTTCTTCATTTGTTGCTTTTAACAGACCATTATTTCAATGGGGGCAAGGACCATGGACATCTTGGTCCCTTACATAGTCCCAGTGCCTAGTAAGGCTCGATGCAAAAAAGATGCTTAGCAGGTGTTTGCTGAATATATAACTAGAATCACTTGCCCTGGTTCCCTGCCCCTCCATCCAGTGGTTTCCAGGCTCCCTTGATCTTTCCCATTAATGTCTAACTCAACTTGACCTCTGCTCATGATCCCTATGTCTGGCTTCAGGCCTCACCAGTGATGTACATGTCCCATGATTTCCTTTCCTTTCTTGCTCCTGACCTTCCAGCCATGCCTCATGGCTACTTCCATGTGGAAATGATAAGGACATGGGGATCCTTCCACGAGGAAGGACTCTGTCTTGCCCATTGTGATATTCTGGTGCTTGGCTCTTACTAGGCACTCAATAAACATTTGTTCAATAAATGAAAAGGATCAGTCCTATTCCTGGAAGCATGCAGGGTCCACACGCCATACAAACTGGAGCCGGAGCTCATTGCTGCCCAGCCTGTATGGACACAGCTTGTTCTTGGCCCCTGTGGGCCACTCATGGAATTGCTTTTTGGGTTGAAGCTTTTCCAGGGTATAATTGCTTGTCTTGGAAACTCTTCTGATGACATTTAAGTTCTGGCTCTGACTTCCTGGGCCCAGGAATGTGTCTCCTCTCAGGCCGTTCAAGAAGCCCAGCTTCCTGAAAGAGGAGAGATCTCAGCTCTTAGGAGAATGTGTTGCAAAGATTAGATACTGCCAAACTCTTTGATATTGGCTCCTGTCTAAATGCAGGCTCAGAAATAGGAATGACATTCAAGTTGTCTCTTTAGAAGGCTTTTGCCAGCCTCAGGAAGCTGCTGCCTTGCCTGGAGAATTGATTTGAAGGAAGAAGGTGAGGGGGCCTGGGCAGTCAGTGACAAGGCACATCTTTGGCAAGTGTTTCCAAACTGCCCAGGCACAAATATGGGGCAAGAAAAAGGAGACTCTGTCACCTTTGTTTCTAGATCAGGGTCCTTGTCTTCAAAACTCCCTAACATCAAGATTCCCTAGTTCTCACTAAATTAAGAGAGTTTTACAAAGTGATAACATATCAGTAACAAATAAATTAAGCTAAAGAGTGTCTTTTTTTTTGAGTGGCAAAAATTTATTATGTGTGCATCAATTTTAGATAAAAAATTAGAAAATGTCAAAATGAAATAATACATGGAAGGCGAATAAGAAAGTTCACTTTATTGAGATGCTTAAATGGAGTAAAAATTTCTAAGCATGTGTGAGAGTGAAAGGTTCTCAGGAGGAAGTAAGATGGAACATAAAATGAATTGGCTTTGGTAGAAGAGAC
This sequence comes from Macrotus californicus, assembly GCA_007922815.1. Lineage (NCBI taxonomy): Eukaryota > Metazoa > Chordata > Mammalia > Chiroptera > Phyllostomidae > Macrotus > Macrotus californicus. Next base: position 7,808 of record VMDR010019762.1, on the reverse strand, counting down.
AGATCTGGGCTCCAAATGCGCCTTGACCACTTTCCAGCTGTGATCCCCCAAATTACAGGTCTCGACTGAGTCCCTTTGCCCATCCATGGAAAGGGTTTAAGGGATATTTTAGTGCTCCTCTGTTGTTTTGAATCTCTGCGTTTCTCTGGAGAAATGGCCCTCCCCCACTCATCCTTTCAGAAGAAGTTGATTCCAACATCTGAACTCAGAGATGGGCATGTGGCCCATGCCTGGCTCAGCCCAGTCCAGTGAAGGCCACTGGGGTAAGAAGGATCAGGGGCACCTGTTCTTCACTCTCCCTGCATGCATGCCACTGAATTTCTCTCCCTTTAGAGCAGGGACTCTGTTTCTCTACCACCAACATTGGGCAGGACTGGCTTGCGATGTTTTGGGGCCAATTGCATGTGGCAGAAGTGGTGGTGAGTCACTGCTGGCAAGGCCTGGTGTTTCCACTTACTATCTCGTGCCTCTACTTCCACCAGGACAACACACCTGGGCTCGCTCGCTGGAGGAGGAGAGACATGTGGAACAGAGACAAGTCACCCCTGGTGCCTCACCTGGTAGCCAACCAACATCTAGATATGTGAGCAAGACCATGCAAGATCAGCAGAGCCACCCACTAACCCCAACTGTCCCCAGATTCATAAAGCATTTTTATACACCACTGAGGTTTTGTGTTCTTTGTGGCAGTACATAACTGACACAGTTTGTGACCACATTTTGGCCAATAAGAGTTGGGATGGATATGATTTCTCATGTGTGGAATCTAATGAACAAACTGAACTAACAAGCAAAATAGAGACAGACTCATAGATAGAGGGCAGGCTGACAGCTTTGGGGGGTGGGGGACCAAGAAAAGAAAAGGATTCATGGACATGAACAACAGTATGATGGTTGTGGGGGCCAGTGAGGTGGGTGGAGGTGCAAAAGGGTATAAGGTGAATAAATGGTAAAAATATAGTAAAAGTAAATAAAAAATAAAAAAAAAGACTTGGGACGGAGACTTTCACCCAGCGATTAGCACAGAGGCATCCATTCTTTTACCGGTGTTTTGCTGACAGGATATAAGGCTACAGCAGCTGAAGGGTCTATGCCAGCTTAGAGAAAGCTTTGTGAGACTGAAGCCAATGCAGAGGAACCACAATTAAAAGTGGGAAGGAAGAAACCTGACCATGTCTTTGGGGCTCTTGGATCCAGCCACGCCTGAAACAACTATAACTGGATTTTCTATTTCGATGGAGTGATAGCTTCTATTTTTCGCTAGGGTCAACTTAGGTTGGATTTTTGATCCTTGCAATAAAGAGAGTCACAACCAGTGACATATCTAAAATTTAGAGTGCTGTGAGGATTAATGAGATGTGAATGTGTGGCAGTGGGGAATTGTAGCCCACCCCACCATTCTTCTGACATTGTTTCTGTAAGTGCAGATTCTCATTAATACGTAGCTTATAGATAAACAGCATGCTTGTATAAAAATCCTAGGATCTGATGTCAAAAGATGCAGTCGCCAACCTTCAGGCATCTCAGCTCTAGATTTGCTGACCTTCAACCGTCAAGCTGGGATGATGCACACCGGACCATCCCTTACCTCATCGGAATGGACTGTGCTTGTCCATAAGTAGAGAACTTTTCAACCCCCTCCCTTGATTTCTTCGTTCTGTTCTCCTCTCTCTCCTTATAAAAACCTCTGCCTCCACTGAGAGGGGGTGATGGGCTTTGAGACATGAGTCCCCATCTTCCTAGGAGATGGGCTTTGAGTTGTGAGTCCTGCATCTTCCCAAGGAAATGGGCTGTGAGACATGAGTCTCCCATCTTCCAGATGGGTAGCACCTTTACATCATCACCTGCCTATTAAGTATTGGCTTTTGTAGCAGCAGGCAGCTGGACCTGTGCCAGCTGGAAAGGCAGAGTCTAGGAAACGTCTGTTTCCACAAAGTCCCAGGTAGTAATGAAACAACAGTTTATGTTCTTCCTTGTGCATTTTACTTTCTGAGACTAGGGCTTGGTGAGTACATTTTGTACCTCCCTGAGTTGTAGGCAGGCAAGGAGAATGACTGCCCCACAGGATTTCACCAGTACATGGAGCAAGCATGACTCAGTCCTTTCTCAGGTTTGGTGACCACAAAAACAAAGCAATTCTGAGAAAGACTCACCAGGTTGCTCTGTGGGTCAGTGATTTAAACTGCTTTGTAGATGAGAGAAACCAAGCATTTTAGACTTAAAGGACATGGCAAAGATTAGCTCACTGAGAATTCATGGTTTATCAAGGAGGAAACCTAGGCAGAAAAGGGGGTGAGAGCAGTGCTGGTAGAGTCTGGTGCCCAAGCAGTGGAAGAAGGATGGGCATTGGGGTCAGAGATGGTGGTTTGAACCCAGGGTCTGTTACCTATACATTTAGCTACCTTGGCACATTGCTCAACCTCTCCGGCCTCTGTTTCTACCTCTGTAAAATTAGGGTGCAGTGCCACACAGGAACGAGAGTTTGTTGCTCAAAGAAGAATTCTGGTGAATGTATCTAGTTCCCCCTTCAGGAGGTAGAGCGTTATCCTCCTTATCTCACCAAACTCCCAATGCCAGTAGGGTTGACTTCGTGGCTTGTTTACAAAGAATCAAGTATGGAAAGGGGAAAAACAGGGAGCTGACAGTGTATAAACTGGGAAAACACTATGGTAACCACGTGATGAACAGTGACACCACCCGTAATGTCATGTGGCTGTCATGTATCTCCTGATACCACGAGATGGGAAGGCACTGCCCCTCTGTGGTCTTCGTCTCCCAAACCCCAGACTCAAGTCTGATCGTAAGAAATACATCAGATAAACCCGGAGAAGAGAACATTCTACAAGACACCTGTGCAGTAACCTCAGGGCTGTCTGGTCGTGAAAAGGAAGGGAAGACTGAGAGACTGCGACTGGTTGGAGGAGATTGGGCAGATGGGATGACCAAATGCAACTTGGTGCCCTGGACTGGGACAGAAAGAACGTGTTAGTGGCAAAACAGGTGACATTGAAATAGGATCTAGAATTTAGTTAATAATACCCACCAATGTTGGTTTTCCAATGTGGTGAATTTCACAGTTATATAATACGTTGACAACAGGGGAAACGATGTGGGTATACAGGAATGTTCTGTATTATCTTTAAAACTATTCTCTAAATCTAAAATGACAACAAAGAGAAAAGTTAATATCTTTAATGTAATGTTGAATTGATCTTATTGCAGTTGTACGCATCAGATCCATTTTCAGCCCATAGGACCTCAAATCCTCTAGATCCCCAGACCTTGTGATCCAGGAGAACAGCTCAGGAGCAGCCTGTCACCTGCAGTAGCTGTCGTGACACTATCTGCATGACTTATGTCATGGCTGGTGCCCACCCCCTCCACTGAAATTTCCTGCCATGTTTTCCTGGGGAACCTACAAAACCAGAGCTTCCTTCAGTGATTTCTGTTTGGAGTCACCTGGATTTGAAAGTATGCAGCTAACATATCCTGGTGATGGCAAAGAACCTATATTGATTATCATTTATTGGGCACATACTCTGTGCTAGGCACTGAGGACATTTTGTGGATGGTACTAGGGGACATTTTGTGCATGTTTTCTCATTTTATCCTTGCAGGGACATAATATCAGGGGAGGGTACAGAGGCTCAGAGAGGTCAAGGGAGTTGTCCAAGAAGAGCTAGGATTTGAACAAAGGTCTTTCTGACTCCCAAGTGTATCTTCTTAACCCCAAAGTAAAACCGTTTTAACATAGATTGTTAAAACTTGGAAGGTTCTTTAGATATTATCTAATTCAGAGATCAGGAAATGTTGGTTTACTGAATCCAATCTTTAATTCACAGATGAGTGTAGTTTGGAGCTGCATGGTGGTTTATATATTTTCAGACTCTTTTTATTGTTGTTACTTTCTCTTTAATTTGAGAAATTGTCAGCATAAGGAGATTTCACTTTCAAATGTCAGACTTTTATTTTCTTCTGGTGACAATGAGGCCCTGGCCACACTGGGCCTCCATTCCTGCCCACAGCTGAGTCCTGACTGTCCTGTGAGATGACACATGTGTTCTCTAGTTAACCTAGATCCCCAGCTACTTCACTCATTTGCTTCCTCTGTCTGTCCCCTGGAGTTGGCAGTATCTGACTTATTCCAATTTATGGGAGAGAAAATTGCCACTCAGAGATGGGGAGTGACTACTTAGAAGTCACACAGCAAAAAGAAATAACTTCATTCTAGTGGATCCTCATTCATGTTGGAATCGGGAGGCCATCTCGGGTCCTGGCTTTCTGTCCCATCTTCTGTTGCAGCTTCCTCTCAGTACATTCTCTGGGTCACATCTTCTCTTAGTCACCACAAGAGTGGATGCCTGCTCTCATGGTGTTTTCACAATGGTATTTCTCGTGGCATTTCACATAACAAGATCTTATTACTCTCAAAATTTGTAAGGGTTAAACCTTTCCTTTTAGGAAGATGAAAAACTAGTTGGAGGTTTTTGCAATTTAACTTTATTGAATAAGAAAGGAAAAGAAAAGGAGAGAGGGACAAAAGGAGGAAGAAGGGGGAGGGACAGAGGGAAGGAGCGAGGGATGGAGGGAGGGAGGGAGCAAGAGAGGGAGGGAAAAGGAAAGGAAGGAAAGTCACAAATCTGGGAGTGTGATAGCTGTGGTGTTTATTCCTTTCCTTGGTTAGTTCTGATCAAACTCCTGCCACCAATAACTCTCTTCCCCTTTCATCCAGGAGGGAAAGCAGAGTTGTGAAGTCCCACATCTCGTCCCTGAGCCAGCCCTGTTTAAAGCAGGTCACATAAGTGGGGACTTTCTGGGGGCCCAAAGCCAAGGCAAAGCCTTGCAGGGGGATCTCAAACCCTCTCTAATGCTCTCTAATTTTTAAAAGAAAAAGAAGTAAAAATGCATTTTTGTCATTTTAATTTTTTTGTATGTCATACATAAAAGTGAATGATGAATAGAGCATCCATTCCCAGTTTATGGACATTAATGGCATGAGCATCTGTGTGCACCACCCATTGAGACAGACTTGGTTCCATCCTTCAGCAGCTCTGCATGCCCCTCTCCAATTTCATCTCTTCCCTTCTCCTTGCAACACAGCTGCTTTCCTGAATTTTGTGTTATTCTGCTTAGCCACTCATATGGTCAGGTCATTCATTTGCAGTCTTTTATTATGAAAATGATCAAATAGCCAGAAAATTAGAAAGGGCATTAACGCTGAATATTTTATCTCTAAACTGATTCCATCAGCTTTTTAACATTTATTCCCTCCACTTTCTCCTCATTTTTCTATTTGCTAAGCCACTATTTAAGGATTTTCCTTTGTAAATATTGACTGTGTAAAAGAAGAGACACTGGCAGAATTGGTCCCGCCAGCTTTAGCGCAAATCAGTTCGTAAACCGTACTTTGTCCATTCTCTCCGTCACTGATGCCTCTTCAGCCCTAGTTCTGGAAGCAAATCCTAGACTTTATACACTGTTATCTGTAAATAGTTCAGTCTGTATCTCTGAAAGATAGACTCTTTCAAAAAATTTTTAAAAACATTTTTATTTATTTATTTTCAGAGAAAGGGAAAGTGAAGGAGAGAGGGAGAGGAACATCAATGTGTGGTTGCCTCTCACGCACCCCCATACTGGGGACCTGGCATGCAACCCAGGCATGTGCCCTGACTAGGAATCAAACTGGCAACCCTTTGGGAGTACCCAATCCACTGAGCTACACCAGCCAGGCCAAGGAAGACTCTTTTAAAACTGTAACCATAGTGCCACCATCATACCTAACATAAACACTTTCAGACCATCACCAAATCAGACCTACCTAATCAGTGTTCAAATTCCTCGATCCTACCCTTCTCATATCCTCTCCCACCTCTGTGTTTGTGTAGTAGCTGTCTTTGAATTGAGATTCAAACAACTTCCCCACAGTGTATTTGGCTGATAACTGTCTTAAGTCTCTTGAGTTTCCTTTCCTGCATTTTGGTTTTGTTGTTTATTTTCCCCAGTGTAATTCATTTGTTGAAAAATTTGGGTTATTTTTCTTGCATAATTTTCCACATTCTGGATTTTGCTGAGTCTACTCTGTGATGCTGTTTAACAAATTCTTCCTTCACTTTTATATCCTGCAAACTGGGAGCTAGTGGTAGAGGCCTGATCAGATTCCAGTTGGGTTTTTGGCAAGAGTATTTCATAATTAGTGCTGGCGTAGTTCATCAGGAGGGACATGATGTCTACTAGTCTCTTTTTATGATATTAAGTAAAACCTGGTTTTAAGTTGTGTAATCTATCCATTATAAAGTCCCCAACAGCTTCTCACCTGGTAGGTTTAATGCCCATTGGCAATCATTCTGTAAGAGTGGGACTGAATCATTTTAAAATTAGTTCTGGCACCAAGCTGTGTGATCTTTAAATACTGAGAGAATGCGTTGCCAAAGGAAAGGTGTTATTCCTCATAACTCAACACCATTACTTTATCTAATAAAATTAATAATTATTCTGTATTATTTAATATCCAGTTACTATTAGAAATTTCCCAATCATCCCCATTTGTGTTTAAGTAATTTTTAAACTTTTAGAATAGCTTTAGATTTACAGAAAAATCAGGGAGGTAATACAGAGAGCTCTCATATACCCACATTTAGCTTTCCTTCTTAGTTTTACCTTAGGTCCTTTTCTATCCCCGTAAGGCTACCCAGGATACCACACTATATTTAGTGATCATGTCTCCTTAGGCTCCTTTTGGCTATGACAGGTTCCATTTGGTTTTTGTTTTCCTTTTAATCTCAAATAACATCTCCCACATTATCCTGTAGAATGTCCCACATTTTGACTTTGTGTATTTGCTTGTGGTGATCTTTAACTTGTTTCTTGATCATAAACTTGAAATTAGAGTAAAATGCTCAATTAGGCTCAGGTTAAATATTTTTGCCTAGAATATTTTATAGGTGAAGTTGTGTCCATCATACACTGCCTCATAGCCATGAAGGTTAGGATGGAGAAGACAGGAGAAGGAAAAACAGGACAGATGAGTAGAAATGAGAAGCCTGCAGCTCAAGTGGAAGTACAGCTTTATCTCCTATAGTTAAAGAGAGGTTATTCCAAATGGCCCTCACATCTTATTTTTCTTTCCTTAAACCTTAATAAGTTTATTCAATTCCAAATGTGAACATGTATGATTGGGAAGATTATGTTATTTTATTTTCTTGCTTTGGACTATGTCTATATGAGTTTAGAGGAGCATTAATTTGTACAGATTTACCTATCAAAAAAATCTGTATTATTTGGTCATAGCTATGCCCTGCAGACAGGTGGGCCAAAAACTAGCCCCAACCACCTGCACATCCGTAGCGGTGGTGACCAGGCATTGCAGTTATTCAGCCTTGGGATGAACCCCATCGACCAGTGCACATGCAGCAAGTGCAGCTCAGCCACAATGGGGGGCACACACAGCTTACATAGCAGACACCTCTGGAGCACTTGACTCTAGGGATCACAGGGATTCTACCATTGGGCCCCACAAGACACCTGACGGAAGGCCACGGTTTCATGAGCAGTAGGCATAGCTAATCTACCTAACACACAGAAACAAACGCAGAGAGCTAGGTAAAATTAAGAAACAAAGGAATGTATTTAGAACAAAAGAACAAGACAAAAACCCAGAAAAAGAACTAAATGAAATGGAGGCAAGCAGTCTACAAGATAAAGAATTTAAAGTAATGGTCATAAAGATGCTCACTAAACTTGTGAGAAGAATGGATCAACATGGTGAAAACTTCAACAAATAAATGTAAAATATAAATAAGTACCAATTG
>VMDR010019761.1:0-18068 GCA_007922815.1 Macrotus californicus | reverse complement strand
ACAAAAACACATCTCTACAACTCATTTTTTTCTTCCCAAAATACATCTAAAAATAATATGTTTTCCTTATCATTTTTTGTAGCATTGGGCTGGCCAAAAAGATTATTTGTTTTTTCATAAGATGGCTCTCGTAGCGCTTAGTTGTCTTTAATTTCATGTGAAACAATTTTGTTAGACTGTATTGTGACAGCTGTCCTATCAGTGTGCACTTAAAAAAACATCAAAATTGGTGAATTTTTGAGTAGTCATTTTAGTATTGAAGATGGAATGAAATAAGCAACATTTTCAGCATAGGATGCTTTATTATTTCAAGAACGGTGAAGACACAACTGAAATTCAAAGAAAGATGTGTGTGGTGTGTGAAGAAGGTGCTGAGACTGATCAAACGTGTCAAAAGTGAGTGGAAAGTTTCACGCTGGAGATTTCTCACTGGACTTAGCGCCATGATTGGGGACCAGCTGACATGGATAGCGATCAAATACAGGCATTAATTAAGAACAATCAACATTATACCATGTGGAGGCTAGCTGACATACTCAAAATATCCTAATCAATCAAGTTATTGGTGAAAATGATTGTATTTTATGAAAAAACACCACACAGGCCATTGGGCCAACCAGAGTGTTAGTTATGTATATTAATCAAAATCCTTAACCCTTAGCACACTTAATTTCTAGTAAAAACTAAAAAGGCAGTGGCAGAATCACAAATTTAATAATATAGTGTATGATTGCTAAAAGTAGGAGGCATGTCCAGAAAAAGTCCAGCCATCGTTAATATAACGAGAGCGGTTTCTACAACATTGATGTAACCTGGCAGACAAGGAGAGTGGACTGGAATACACATGTGTGAACAATAATGACCTCACTGTACTAGTCAGTGGGGGTAGGAGACACCAGTGAGTGAGCATGTGTATGCTGTGGCCATCGCATTCAAAATGACTGAGCAACAAATTCTGCATCAGATTTTGCATTGAGCTTGAACATTTCTCTGCAGAAATTGTATGATTCAGAGTCCCACAGCTGTGGGCAACTGGTGGTTGGCAGCTTCATCATGACAATGCACCCACTCATGCATCACGTCTTGTGCAGAGTTTTTTCACAAAACATCAAATCACCCAGGTGACTCATCCCCGCTATAGCCCAGATTTGGTGCTGATTTCAGGGGAAGAGATTTCAGCCTGTCAATGAGATTCAGGAAAATACAAGGCAGCTGATGGCAATTAGGAGAACTGTGTGAGGTTCCAAAGTTCCTACTTTGAAGGGGACTGAGGCATCATTGTCCTATGTACAATGTTTCTTGTGTCTTAGATCTTCTTTAATAAATGTCTCTATTTTATCTTCTGTACGTACCTTGCATATTATTCCTCATAGTAAATTTTTCAGTGTGACAGAAAACACGTCTACTAATAAACTCAAATATTACCTTTAGTTCCTCTGTAAAAGAAAGCCACAGTAAACAACCCTGTTTTCAGTAATTATGTTGAAGCTTTTTATCTTTTTTGAAAATGGTCTATATACACAATGGATATCCATCATTTAACTTGGCATAACTTTAAAGTTTCAAGTTTCCAAAAAGATTTTGGAAACTATTTTTAAGTAAACAATTCATGAAGCATAATTATTGTTGAAAAGATTATTTGTAAACTTTTATCATGTGTTTATATTAATTTAATTCACTTGTTTTCAACTCTTCTACATATTTAGATTATGTTACCAGCTGAAGGGGTCCATTTACCTGCATGCATCAAAGCCCAAAGATAGAAACAGGAGTTTGTAGCAAAGAAAGTGTTTATTTTTAGGATGTGACCCACAGTGAAGACAGGTGAGCTACTGCTGAAAGACCCACCTCCTTGATGACTTCCAGTGGATGGGCTATATAGGGGAAAATCATTAATCATGGTGCCCAGGGACTCAGGGTCATGGTCTCTACTGATTGATGGCACTGGAATAGAAGGTAATTGACCAGTGTATCTGGGCCTGATTCAGCCCTGGCATCTGTTTATCTAGTTTTACAGCTTTTCTGGGTCCGGAGCTGAAACACAGCTGAGGCCTAGATGTTATCTCTAGTTTGACTGAAACTCTGTCTCTGTGATCAGCAGACTGGAGGCTTTGTTCTTAAGATTATTTGATGCCAATCAGAACCCCATTGTCTTGAGGGCTTAAGGTTTAAAGGAGAGGGGGCAGGTGAGTCAGTGCGCTGGGTGAGGCCAGTTTGAATCGAAATGAAAGACAAGAGAAAAGGTCACATTAAATAAATTCAGTTTCTGTGTGGTTACAATTACTCACAAAAGTTCAGGAGACATTAAACAGCTAATCATTATGTAAAGTTATATTTCTTGCTACCAAATTCGGTGACGGAGATAACCTGAGCTTGTGGAGGAGAAACAAATTTTCCTCTACCCTCAAAATGTTTCTGCTTGGTCTAATAATCAAATAGACATGAGACAGATTAGAAAGAGAAAATAACCAAACTAATACAGGGGAACATGCCATACCTGAGAGAGTCATAGACCCCACATGCAGGAGAGAGGTTCAGAGATAGAAAGGGAGTCTGAGGTATACAAGACATTCTGAGCTAAGACCTAGGCAATGTGACCATGCAGCCATGTGGCATTTTGCTGCCTGCTGCCAATAAACTCTGGAGGCAGAGGTTTGATGAAAAAGGAAAAGAGGTTTTTGTGGGTTTTCTTTAATGTTTTTTATTTAAAGGCTATACACTTTAGAAAGAATTACAGGTTTCTGCCTCAAAGCCCCTAGCTTTAAAACACCCAAAGGCAAAAAATCCCTCCACCTCTTGCCTGCTCAAATCAAGGACACACAGGGAGGGAATCTTCTCTCATTTAAAAATATACAGTCCTTTGGGAAATTCAGGTGGCTTAGCTGGTTCCAGGTCACAGTTCAGCTCCCGGCATCTTTTGGAGTCTGTGCAAGCTGGCATCCTTCTCGTGGCGTGCTACCCTTTCCTCCAGCTGCTCCCTGCTGCTTCTGGCACAGGAGGGGTGCGGGTTTGTCAGACCACACGGGCTCAGGGCCCTGCCAGCCTGGGAACACTCTGGCCCCCGACCCCACACTGGGCTGGAGAGGAAGGAATCCGCGAGATTCTCCATATCCTCTGTTTTTAAGGTCGTGGCCCAAAATCCCACGCGAGGTCGAAGTGTCCCAATTCCCACGCGAGGTCGAAGTGTCCCAATTCCCAGCCAATTTGCGCACATCAGCTCACCACACTGTGTATCTGCCCCTCCTCCTGCCGCGGTGATCCCCCAGGTAGGAGGGGTTTTTAGCCACATGGGGGCACCACGTCTATGCTGGGGGTGGGATATCACCTTGTAACATTTGTGTTGTGACCTTTTCAGCCCCATGCAGGCTGTGTCCAAACTGACTTCAGCTGTGTCAGGCTACGCAGCTCATTTGCTGGGGCAACGCATGCTGGCTTGTTTACTGTTGCCTCGGGAGTATGGAATCACCCCTAGCACTGGTTTTCATCCTGGGCTGCCTTCCGCTCTCCCCAAACCCTGTCAGGCGTACCTCACTTTTCTGGAGAAGACAAGCTCTTTTGGCGGCTGCCACTTCAGGAGGCAAAAGAGGAGGCTTCAATCTACTGCCTTTGGATTCCATGGAACCCTTCCCCGTTCTCCAGGGAAGTCTGCCTCTCTTGCAGCATCAGGAATCCCCTGCCCCCAGCGATCTGGTGAGACTCCCCTGTACAGTAATGCACCATAAGAACTTTAAAGGTTCATTGCAGGTTGGGTTGAAAAGGTTATCTCTGATAATCTTTTATGGGCACAACCTCTAAATTAAATTCTTCAAAAGGCAGTTAGGAAGGGTGTGGGGGCAGAAGTTTCTTGTGAGCCTGCAGCTAAAGTTGCCTGTAGTTCAATAAAACCTGCAAAGCACTGAGGAACATCTTGGGGTGACTCGTTCTGGACCCACACAAGCTCATTTGACTTAAGTAAAACTAGGTAAAATAAAAGTTGCATGTCTGTATTACATTTAATATTAATATCCCTAAAGATATACCTGTTTTTAAATAAACCAACAAACTTTTATCAAAGATCATCCTTGATCATTTAAACTTTAAAAATATGTAAATTAGGTTCTATATCTCTGAGAGTATATTTGATTTATATAAATGCTAATTTTCTTTAAGCCAGTTGAATAAAGTTCTTTACAAATATATGTTGTCCATATCATCTACTGGAAGTATTATACATCTATAGTAGACATATATAACATACAGACATCAACAGAAATCTTGGAGCTTTTATTTTAAACTTTTAGGCATGAGACTAGGATAATAAGAGACTCACCAGTTTATAAAAGAGCTTTGGGATCAAAACTGTGTCTCTGGAAGATGAAATAAGTTTACCTGCTCAGATGGCTTAAACTTTTCAGTAATATTTGTGGCAAATATTTTTAAGATTTTTCATAGCGCTAGTTTTCAATACCGCTTTTCCTTTTTTCCTTCTGAAAAGAATTAGCTCCCTACAGTTTACATGTCAAAGAGAGGCTCTCCGCTTCTCTTTCTAAAGAGGATCAGGTAGAATATTTACATCTCAAAGGCACATAGACAAAAACAAAGGTTTCTTCGGAAAAGACTGTTTCCTAAACCCAGAGTTCTTACAATATCTACAAGCCTTTTGAGATGAATGGGGAAGGTTTGGGAACTGGCAAAAAGGACTGGTGGGCATTTTCTGTTCTTCCAAAGACAGCTCGTAGGACAAGTTGTACAAGTTGTCTTCAATTTGTAGGACAGTTGATTTTCTTCAATTTGCTTCTTTATATCAGAAAGAAGACTTTCAAAAGATTCCTCTGTTTAGATTTAGAGCTCTTTTTCTTTGAGATGGTTTTCTTTCCCTCTGGGCATACAGGTTTTTTTTTTTTGTTTTTTTATTTTGTTTGTTTAGATTAGAGGATAACTAAAAAAAATTAGTTTCTATGTGGTTCTGTATATTAGCTTCTAATTTGGCCAACTTCTAATCATAGAGCTACTTTAAAAACAAAATTCTTTCAAATATTTCATCAGGTTTTATCCTGTAAAGGATGTAAGAGATGTTCCCAAAAAGGACACCTAAGTCCGGAGTAAGCCACTCCGGGACATCATCAAAAGAGACTCAGACAACTTCATATATATATATTTATATATATAATATATATATATAATTTATAAATATATATATATTTATAAAAATTTTCAAAAGTTATGCCTCTCCAAAATGTGCTTTTGGGGATATTGATTCTAAGCTGGTTATTAAGAAAAAAAGACCCAGAAAGGACTTTCCCCTTTTCTGCCTAAGAGATTCAGATAAAAGGTCTGCTCTAAGAAGGGAATCTTGGCATATTCACCTTAGCATTAAATAGGAAGGATCCAAGTGGAGGGTCTATTAACTAGAGTTCTTCTAGTGTCCCACTGTTTCTGGATTACTCATACTCCTGCATTTTCTTTGTTTGTTGCCTGAGAGACCTGTGACAGATCAAACAGGTATCACAATTAAAGAAAGGGTTGTTGGGTTGAGAACCAAAGTTTTGTTTGACAACCAAGACAGTTTTTTTTTCCATGAACAACTTGGTTGAGAACCGAATTGTTTGAGATGGGAGACATTCCAGATTGTATTTCATGACGCAGACGCTCTCCATCCAGACAATTGCAAACGATGAGAAGAGCGAGAAACTTTTATAGGGCAAAGAATGAAGAACAAGTAAAAGAGAAAATGTGTGTCTGATTGACAGTGACCACGCAGTCCACTTTGATTTTGGCGAGAAGACCTAGACTTGGCTTGGCGTTTGAGAACTGGCTTATGGTGTGCACTACATTTCTGGTCCAGCAGAGCCCTACAGAGACAGAAAAGTTATTCACATTTCAGTTTGCTGCTGGTGCACCCTGGTGTTCAGGAGTGGCTCCGTCTCGGGCCTAGAAAATTATTTAAACATGGAGCAATCCATTTTCAATAGTTTCTGATTTAACTTCTGAGTTTATTTTTTTTGAAAAAGAAAAAATGAAGTTTTAAATATAGTCTTTTTTGCTCTCCTTATTAAGCCTAAGTTTTGCATCCTGCCTTGCTTTTAAATATATATCTGTTATTGGAAAAGTGGGCTCTTGGTTTTTGACTTCATGCAGGTATAATTTCACCACATGAGTCCAGGTGATTTTGCGAATATGCTTACAGCTGGGGGCAGTGAAACAAATGAAGGGCTTAAGATGAAAGAAACAAGATCATCACAACAAGGGTGAGCCTAGGCAGAAGAAATGAGCCAGCTGGGCTGCATGCACTCAGGAAACAAAGCAAAAGAAGGGCCCTTGGAGAAAGAAAGCAAAGATGCGTGCCTTAGGAAAGAAAGGGGGGGAAGTTACAGGCGTGCTCTAGAGAGAAAGGGAGAACAAGTGAGCACACACACTTGGTTCTTTGCCTTAAGAATTTTTATGTTTTCTAAAGACAGGAATTTTAGAGGAAATGTCAAGGGAAGATATCCACAGAATATTCGTCAGCTTTCTAGGTGTGTCCTTTCAGGGTCATGGTCTTTACTAATTGCTTGGCACCAGGTCAATTAGCTATAGTGTCACTTCACCTGGTTTTGCTGCTTTTCTAGTCCTGAAGCTGAAACACAATTGAGGCCTAGATGTTATCTCTAGTTTGATCAGAACTTTGTCTCTGTGGTCAATAGAGGGAAGGCTTTGTTCCTAAGATTATTTGATATTGATCAGAACCTCATTGTACTGAGAACTTACTGCTTAAGGGAGTGGTGGTGGACCGGAGAAGGAGACAGTTGAGTCAGGGTGCTTGCTGGATGAGGCCAGTTTGAATCAGCTATCTGTTTCAGTTTTCCCATTCCACCTGCCAAGGAATTTTCCCAACTTCGAAACCAGAAAAGCCAGTGTTAGTGCTGCCCGTCAGAGACGGGGATTGAATCTTTATGGGTGCTTTATTCAGGTGGCCGGGATCTGAGAAGACAGTGGGTTTGCATCCTAACAGACCATCTTAAATCCCGTTTTAATCCCGCCCTTTTTATAAAGAGAAGAAAAGTGTAGGCAAGGGGTTTGGAATTCAGGGAAAAAGTTAATCAGATAAAAAGCTGTGGCATTCTTTCATATGTGCCCTGGGCAGTGGTCTTTATCTGTGCCCTGGGCGGTAGACCGCTCACCAGGAGGACAATGGCTCAGATACCATCTTGATTGCTTGCAATCCTCCTGAGGCACAAAGATGGAGGTGTGTGTGTCTCCTGGAGTCAAGGTGGGTCATACCTTCAGTTCCTGAAACAATAGCTTTTCACGTGCATTGATTACTAGCTATTACCTGAAACTAAAAATTTTCCAACATTTGAGTCCCCCATCAACTTCTTAGTGTCCTGCCTGATATCCTTACCAGTTAAATTCATAGAGCTGTTTCTCAATCTTCAAGCTGCTTATTATGCCTTTGTATGCATTTATGTTTTATTCAACTCACCTCTAATAGTTGAGCGTTGAGGTTATTTCCTGTGTATTTCTGTTATAAAATTACTGTAGTAAATAATCTTGTGCATATATAGTTCTGTATATGGAATGTTGTATATTGAATGTTTATCTTCAATAAAAATAGCTTGAAAATATACTGTTGACTGAAAGAATAAATGTGTAGGTAGATTTACTATCGATATTTATGACAAAATTTCCCTCCTTAATGTTACAATTAATACAAAAATACAAAAAATCAAAAATACATGATAGTGATCTTTTCTTGACAGGTTTCTATTCCTTTCTTTTAAACATTTTCTATGATAGCAGAATGTCTGATATTTGAAAGCAATTAAAAAGGTGGTTCTCACTCTAAAAACCTTTACCATGTACTTCTAAATGTTTTCCAACAACATGAGCAACAAATTGTATGTTATGCTTTATTTAAAAATTTTTAGAGCTATGTTAGAGAGAAAATAAATTAACTCAGAGGCACATTTCAGAACATTCCTTTATTCTTATTAGACAATATTTATGAAGTCATGTGCCAATGAGTATTTTCTCCAACAACATGGGAATTCAATAAAAAATTTTGGTATTATGGTACATAAATCACTGTACTTGGATCATACATATGAAGAGATGGTAATAATCATGCGCTATTTGTAGAAACAGGTTATAAAAATCAACTTAGGTATCGGGAAAATATCCATGAGAAGCACACAACAGTTCCCTTAAGGCTTTGTCAGAAATGACCAAGGACACATATTGTCACAGAATAGTATCATGGCTTAAGAAATTCATTATCCACAGCATTCTAAATGATAAAGAGTAAACAGATAAGGCCCATATCAAGAAGCCTGTGCACTGGGATGCTAACAGATGAGGTTATGATGCATAATTAAAGTCCAAAGTACACTAATGACTTGTTAATCAGTGGCACTTTGAAACTTTCTTAATGTTTCAGAGACCAGGGCTAAACATGTTATTGCCATCCATCTCCTTGAGCAGTCTTACTTATAGTTCTCAGTGTTCTAACAGCGAAGACAAGATCATCAATAATGATATTCTAACAGTTGATAGCCTGCCACAATTTAACCAGTACCTATAACAATATGAGCTTGCTGCGGTGGTCATAGACAAACACTGAATAACTATTTCTCAGAGTGCACTTGATTAGTCTTTTATTAGGTCACTTGGTTTACAAAGTGTTTTAAAATTTATTACATTCATTTTCCTCCTGTTATGTTGTTGAAATAACTTTCTAGGGCTAAGGTAAAGCCAATTCTGTGGGGGTAAAGGCCACATCAACAAACCTAAACTTAGATAACTTTTGTGTCCCTGTAAATGCTCCACTCAAAGAGAAATGTAGCATATCCAGTTAGCTGATCCCCAAAGGGCATTCCAGCTCTTGGCCTTTACATTCCAGATTAAGTTGACTCCCTGGCCTCAGCCAATCAGGTATTTTCTATGTTTTTCTTTCTTGCTCTTTACCTGTCCTATGAAAGCACCCTGCCTTTTTGCCATGTTTGCAGTTTTCCAAGTAAAGACTAACTTCATGAAGTTGTTAAAGTTTGTCATCATCACCTAAGTTGTCTTCGTTAATCATTGTTAACATGGGGATGCGGGGAGTTGATAACGGTGAAAGGAGAAGAGGGTGTGAGTAAGACTTTCCTAGTACACAAGTAAACTGCTCTGGATTGTGGAATGTTGCCTTGTGAACCAGGTTGTGTATATATAAAGTAAAGTAAAAAAGAATGGAAATGCAAACCTTACACATAAATACACACAAAAACGAAGAAACATAGCTTTGTGTAAAATTCCACAGGAAAAAATGTGCATAACTTCTGAGTACGGTTCTCAAACTGTATAAATATTATAGGACAAATTCAATGGAGAAAATAACTGAAATAAAACCTGAATTTCCCTTAGTAGGCTTACTGGTAGTAGTGATACTAAAATGGTCTAATAATTTTGTATTCTTGTATAAATTTTAGAATTAAGCAGGTGAGTAAATGCATTCAGAATTCAGAGCCAGGATCTTCCCCGTGAATAAGAGTGTGGAAGGAATAAAGAAGATGGAAAGAAAGCTCTGTGTACTGTAGGATTCGGTTCGGAGATTTCCATATAATCTTATGGTTTCGTATAGTCCCTAGCTTTGTTCAGTTAAACTGGCTGCATGCGTAACACTTCAGGACAATGGGTGGAATAGGTTTTCAGATCTTGGTTTCTAATACCCTTTTCCACTTGGAGAAACCAGAGCCCTGTGGACAAATGGCTAATGCCAGGACAGAGCCAAAGACAGTACAAGTTCAGCCTGTAACATCTTGTTGTGCTAGAAAGAAAGTTGAAAAAAATAAAAAAGGAAAGACTAAGTTAATTAAACATGTTAAAAGGAGAAACTCTCACAGGCTAAATTTAGACAGTAAGAATATTTAAGGGATTATAATACAGATAGTATAAAAAAATCCATAAATCCAAAGCAACACTCAAAAACAAAAAGAAAAATGCAGAAAGCAAAATAGAAAAAGCTCTTCCTTGGGTAAAAATGTTAGCTAATGCACTCAGAAGGAACACATGTAGAATTAAATAAAACACTCTTTTGTGACTATGAATATAATTGATCAAGATAGGGGCCATCAAAGGATAGTGAACTTTCTGGGTGGATGATTGAAGGACAACATGTTCACACCATTTCAATGTATTATATTACTTCTTCAACTACTTGTTAACAAGAAAGACAAAACAGAGGCTTTTCACATGAGTGTTTTGGCAGTCACCATCTTAATAATTACTGGAACAAACAGATATGTCTTTGATGTAAAATAATAGAAAATATTCACATCACTGATATAGTAATTGCTTCAAAATGCTTAACTTGAGCCTAATCACAAGAAAATTATTAACACATCTAGACTGTGAAATACTGGAATGATGACTACACTGGCCCATTAATGTATTTATTCTACAGTTATTTATTAAGTATCTACTATGTGTCAATCAATGGTTTAGGCAGAGAGCTTACGGAAATGAGACATAATCGTGTTAGCACTTACCACTTTACTTCAAAATATTTGACAAGGTACAAGGTTGGTAAGCATAATCTTTAGATCATCTAGTCAGAGAAGGCCCTTCTGGTGAAATAATGTTTGAATGGGAACCGTATGACCTAAGTCAGGATCATGCTCAGCATATTTGAGGAAGAGCAAACACGCTGATAGGAGCAACGGCAGCAGGCTGAGGGAGGACGAAAGTGCCAGAGAATGAGGTGTCTAGGACGATTTTATGTGACACAGTTCATTGAAAACATGGTTAGGAATTTTTTAATTTTATTGTAAGTATAATGGAAAACTTTTGTGAAGAAATATGCAGCCCCATAAGAAATTTATATCGTGTAGATAAAGATATTTACTTGCTCATTTTTATCCTACTTACTGAAAAGAGAAAATATTAATCACATCGTTTAAAACACTCCGTTTTATACAGATGTATGCTAACTCCCCAGGAATCGACGTCAGCTCTTATGCAATTGAAGATTATCAGAGAACCACGGAAGGATCTGGAAGAATTCTTAAATGGAACCATTGTCTTGGAACACAAGTAGATGGAAACAAGTGTACATTAATGTGAGTTTTTAAAGTAATATATTCTTTGTTACTGATCCCAACCTCTCAAAAAGTCTCTTGTTGATACATCTTATCACTTATAATCACAGTATCTGAAATTGTTACAAATTTCAGCTGAGTCATTATTCTCACTATCAGTCTGACTTTAAGATATAAAAAAAAAAAATCCTTTAAAGTATATTGCACTAGAGAAAGTGTCCGTGACAGCCTTACTGAAGTGTGATAAATAGCCACTGCTGTGAGAAAGGAGAAAGGGTAGCAGGCAGGTCCTTCCAAGGCCCTGTTACACCAAGCCCCTCATTTGGTATTTGGTGGTGCAGGGGATTTGGGAAATGCTGGCAGGGGAGGAATTGAACAGTCTCTGAAAATGCTTAATTTCATTTTTGACTTAAGGAGCTGGAGCCTACTCAAAGACATAGTCCCTAGAGTGAAATTTTGCCGCTGAGAATTTCTTTGAAATAGTTTCCATTCTGCTCTTAATGTGCCTGAAAGCAAGAAACAGGAAGTTTGGTTCAGTTCTTGTTTTAGTCACATCTGAAGGAAGAAAACCCCTGTGATGCCTGCGGCCCGTCTTTACTAATGTCTACAGCATGGCTTCTTCGAAGCCTCTAAATCACATGAACATGCTAGTCCATTTACGAGTCTTTCTTAGGGCTGGCCACGCCCTCAACCCTCCAGTGAAATGTCACTCAGTCAGTGGAAACGGCATGACTATATCAAGGCAGGGTACATGGCCCCATGATTTTACTACAAATGTAAACTCTTTCAAAGAAAAGTAAGAAGCAGCCAGAAGAATGAGAGAAAATGTGATGAAATGACCTCAGCTGAAAACTGGATGTGAGTTTAGGGATAAAACATAGAGGCTTATTGGGATATCAGGTTCAATTTTTGAAGACAGAGCTAAGGAAATAAAGGTCATCACACTTTAAAATAACTGATATAGAATCACAAACACCACTATGGACTAAAGCAGGAGATCCTTTAAGACATAAGATTTGAACAAATTTAACATTTGGACAAATGGCAGGATTTAGAGTAAATTCAACATCAGGCTTGTGGTATAGCTAGATACTATATTTCAAAATTCCTCATAACTGCCTAATTTTAGATACAGAGAACAATGGGATACTGAATTTTTCCTAACCCAGTTCATAATTCATATTCTTAACTGATCAGAGAATGTGTTGAGTTTTTATTTTATCTCTATAAGAGAGCAAAACTTTCTGAGCTATGTATTTTCTTTTCTGAGAACATACATAAGAATTTGTCTACCGGCAGGTATATTGTCAGTTTATTTTCACTTTTGTGATCAATTTGATGGCTTTCCTGCAATTCGAGTGAAACATATGTGTAAAGTACTCTTGATTCTTTGGTTAGTGCCCTTTCTAAATGACTGCTGTTTCCACATTTGTAAAGTGGGAGTTCTGAATGATGCTGTGGTTGAATAAAATCACAATAATTTTCACAGTACAAAAACTTCAGGAAGAAAAATATGCTATAGACAGTCTCAACAATTACTGAATTTAGGTTGTTGGTAGAGGCTACTGTCAATTTCACTCTTCAGGACAGAAGAATTCATCACCACGAAACAAATAAACCAATAGTCAAACAAACGAAAATGACAGCGACGATGAAATTGAGAAGTCGAAGACAGGGTTTTCACATAGGCTAGATAACACAACGCTGTACATTCTTGTACACCCAACCATCCAGCCTGGAAGTGCGCAGTTCGTGGCACGTGAGATCTTATCCCTGACTCTTTACATCCCTGATCCAGTTTTCCTTGACAGTGCATATTACAGACTCCAACGTCCCTGAGCTCTGATGGTCGTAAAAGTGTATCACAGGCTTAAACTTATCACCAGCTGGCCTTCGAGTTGCCCAAGGTACTGTGGTTTCCTAGGCCTAGACAAAGTTCCCTATTCAAAAGCAGTTTCCCCACCATTCAACATTATGCCTGAAATGCCACATTAGAATTTATTCCTTGTAGGCTAAATTATTTTCTCCAAAGAATTCTGTATTAAAGTGCAGATAAGATTAGGATATATAACACCTAAAGTTAATTTCTGAAAATCAACAAGTATTTTTGGAAGATAGAGAGCAAGATCTGATAAGGTTAGAATAATCCATATGGACTAAATGAATAAATCGGTGCTAAGGCACAAGAGAATGGAGAGGGAAATTGAAGCGGTGAGGAAAGGACCCCAAAGACATACTTAATCTACTTCACAAGACAAGATATGAAGTAGAAAAGAGAACCAACACTGAAGGAAGAAGTCATTAACAATGTCAAACAGCTACCTTAAGAGGGTGTTTGCAAAAAGGGATTAAAAAAATGTGTTCATGAGATCATTTAGGGACAAAAATTTTCTTGTTCAAGTAAGTTTGAGAAACTCTCATAAGGTATCTCCTTCCTTTCATGATAAATATTATTTTGTTAAGTTCTCTGAGGAGGTCATGGTAAATCTGCCTATGTGCATTTAACTCAGCTTTCCTTAATTTATGTACCACAAACTTTTCCTAGCAAAAGCATTTTGGAACGCTGACACCACGTAAATACCAATATCGTCATGCTAAGCAGATGAAGTATATTGGAAAGAACCTTGCTTTGGAATCGAAAGGACTAAAGTTCTAGTTTTGTCACTACATGCATTCCAAGCTTCACTTTCTGCGTCAATTAATGAGAAAATAATTGTTCTTTGCTCATCCCTCACACTATTATGATAGCAAAGGAAAGAACTTAATAATCTGGAAAATGTGCAAGTGTAAATTATTACAAAACTTTGATTTGATCTGTTCAGGTTGGGCACCATGAATTTCAAGGATGATCAAAATACCATAGAACCCAACCAACAGAACCATGTGAAGTTGAAATTCAAAACAAAGATGTTTCTACCAGAACAAATTACTGAATCAAAATAAATTAATTCAAGTAAGCAGAGCATCAGGTAACACAAATTCTTCCTTGGTCATGGCAGGCAGTAGTCCTTGCCACAATTAGGGGGGTTCATTATTCCTGAAGGGATAGACTTACAAAAGAGACTTACTTAAGTACGGTATGTTGTTCCAGATGAATCTTTTTTTTTTTTAATTTAAAGGATTGTTTTTATATCATAAGTTACCAAGCAAGGAAAGTAAGACATTAATAATTCTTTAGTGAAAGTTGGAATAGATATTTGGACCAGAATCCATATTCCATTAATAGCCTAAGAAATTAGAAATATCAGTTTGGTTAATGATGTGGCATGTAGAATCAGAAAGGAACCAAGAAGTGAGACTTTCTCGTGGAGTAGTAGAGATTTTCTGAGGACAGGTTAAGCTGAATCATGTGTGTGTGTTTGGATACGTGATACAACTTAAGCACAGGAGAGCTCACTCAGCAGTATAGAAGAATAGCTCAACAGAATACCATTCTCGTGAAGGCCCAGCTCTTGAGACACCTTCCCTTGTATGGTGTAGAAGAAAGTTTACGTGGACTGGAACTTTATGCTCATTCTATATCATAATGTTTTATATCACAATAAGGATGATGCTTATTGGGTTAAGTTCTACTTAAAACTAATGAATCAAGAAGGCTGAAGAATTGGAGGGGCTTGACCTGCCCCACATTATTCCATTCTCCAGAAGAGACATAAGTATCATTCTTGTGCTATAATTTGACAAAAACCATTCCAATCCAGTGACAGTGCACTGGACTTCAATATTGGTGGCAAGAGAGATGGCTATGAGAAAGAAACTATTTTGATTGTTCTACCGATTGGAAAAAGGCACTCATTATGAAAAACACTAGATGCCCAGTACTGTCTAATTTCCTGCTGTAGCACAATGTGAGGGGATTCAGTAACTTTCTGATACGTGGAAGGTATGTGCTATTCACTACAAACTTCGCAGATTTTATTAGGAATGAGGGAAAATATAAAGTTGTTGATTTGTTAAAATGCAATGACATTTACTCAAGAAAAAGGATGAAAAAAGAAGTGTAACATTAAAAACAAGCATAATGAATTCCAGTCAAGATGGCAGTGTAGGCAGACATGGCTCACCCATTTGCATAACCACAACAAAATTATAACTAAAATATAGAACAGCCGTCACTCAGAACTATCATAAATTGAATTGAATGGAAGTCTGACAACTATGGAATTAAACAAACCACATCCATGGTAGGAGGGGCACAGACACAGAACAGGTTGGTCCCTCACCCTTGTGTGGAGAATAAAAATTCGGGAAGGATATCTTGGGCACAAGGAGTCCCAGCCCCACACCAGGCCTGATAGCCCAGGGTTCCAGTGCCCAGAAGATAAGTCCCCACTGCTACTGGCTACAAAAACCAGCAGGGACTGAGTCAGTGGAAGAAACTTCTGGTGCCCCAAGAATTCCTCTTAAGAACCCACACATGGACTCACCAACTCAGACTCCCTCTGAGCTCCAACACTTGGGTAGCAGCTTGAAAGGCACCAGTGGTAGACAGGGAGAAACTGAAGTGTCTGGCATCAAAGCCAGCAGAGGATATTGTCCCTTTTCTAAACACTCACAGGGCCAGCAAGCTGATGCCATATCTGTGTCTCCATCAATCTGTCTAACACTGTTTGGCTGGCCTTGGAGATCCCCAGAGACTCAGCCCCACCCAACTTATGGGCCCACCCAAGCTGCTTTTCCATATGAATGGCTGGATTTTGCTCACATTTCACAACTTCCTAAATCCTATCAAACAAGCAACAGCTGGCTTCAGTGAGACCCAGGCCTGGCACTAGCAGCCAACAGTCAGTGTAGATTCACAACTTGGCTTCACCTGGGTACCTCTAAGCCCAGCACAAGAAGCAGCCATCTTAGATTGCTTTATAGCTCAGGCAGAGTGGTCCTAGGAGAAACATGGTAGGGGCTGACCTTGGCCTTCACCACCCAGGAAACCCCAGGGCCAGCACACCCAGTGGATAGCTACAGACCACATTGGAACACCACCACTCTGCCCCTGCACAGCTGATTCTCTGTGGAGAGCAGAGGTTGATGGTAAGTGCTCACAGCCAGTCATTGCAGCTGAATGGCCTGGGTTAATCCTTCCCATTGATCTGCCAACAGCAACCAAGACTCAACTACAAGGGGAGGGTGTACTCAGCACAAGTGAAGGGCACACCTCAAATACTCATCTTAGGTGATAGGGGTGTCTGCGCCACTGGACGCTATAGGACACCTACTACAATAGGCCACATTACTAAGAATGGAGTCAAAGTAGCTCTACCTAATATATAGAAACAAACACAGGGAGGATGCCAAAACAAGGAGACAAAGAAACATGTCCCAAATGAAAGAACAGATCAGAACTCCAGAAAAAGAGCTAAATGAAATGAAGATAAGCTGACGTGGACTCTGGCCCGCAGGGTCTGCGTGTTGTGGCTGTGATGAACAAATTCACATGGACTACAGAAGTTCTGTGGCAAAAAGGGATGGCATAGGCACTCTCTAAGTGAGAGAGAGGGCCCTGACCCCTGCCTAGATAGGCTTTTATTGATTTTCTGGGTGCATTACATTGAGGATGGTCCTCATTTACTATGCACAGGTTCACTTTAGGTGGTTACCTTTTACAGATAACAAAGGAGAGGATGTTTCGAATTACTACAAAGAAAAGGATGTTTGCAAATGCAAGGGAAAAAGTGGTTGAATTGGTCACACTCCATACTTGGGAGGTTTAGCACAGACTTTAGGGAGTTACTTTAAAGATATGCAGTAAACATTTGCTGCCTCAATTCAGGGTGAGGGAGTTTTAGCAAAAAGCAAGTCTCAAAGCAGCCTAGGTACAATGCAGGCCTGGTTCCCCACAGGAAAACCAATCCATGGGCCTGGGTCCTGTGTGCCAATTTGCTCCCCACTGGTTTTCTGAATCAGGGGCTGGGCTACATTCGCCACGCCAAGTTCCCTATAGTAAGCAATCTATCAGATGCAGAGTTCACAACACTGGTTATAAGGATGCTCAAGGAATTTAGTGAGGACCTCAACAGAACAAATAAGATCCAGTCAGTAACAAAGGATACACTAACTGAAATAAAGAACAATTTACAGGGAAACAACTGTAGACTTGATGAAGCTGAGAATCAAATTAATGATATTGAACATAAGGGAGCAAAAAACAACCAATCAGAATAACAAGAAGAAAAAATAATTAAAAAAAATGAGGATAGTATAAGTAGCCTCTGGGGCAACTTTAAGAGGACCAACATTCACATCATAGGGGTGCCAGAAGAAGAGTAAGAGCAAGAAATTGGAAATCTATTTGAAAAAATAATAAAAGAAAATTTCCCTATTTGGTGAAGGAAATAGACTGGCAAGTCCAGGAAGCACAGAGAGTCTCAAACAAGATGGATGCAAAGAGGCCCACTCCAAGACACATTATAATTAAAATGCCAAAACTTAAAGATAAACAGAGACTCTTAAAAGAAGAAAGAGAAAAGCAGTTAGTTACCTACAGAGGACTTCCCATAAGACTGTCAAGTGATTTCTCAAAAGAAACTTTGCAGGCTAGAAGGGACTGGCAAGAAATATTCAAAGTCATGAAAAGAGGGACCTACAACCTAGATTGCTCTACTTAATAGAGATATCATTTAGAATGGAAGGGCAGATAAAGAGCTTCCCAAACAAAAACAAATGAATGGAGTTCATCATTACCAAACCATTATATGAAAAGTTAAAGGTACTTATTTAAAAAAAAAGAGGAAGAGCAAAACTATGAACAATAAAATGGCAAAAAATTCAGATCTATCAGCCATTGAATCTAAAAAACAAAGCAAACAAGAAGAACAGAAACAGAATCATGGATATAGAGAGTGTTTTGATGGTTGCCAGATGGGAGGGAGGTGTGGGGGAATGGATGAAGAGGTGAGGGGATTAAGAAGTACAAATAAATAATTACAGAATCACTATGGGGATATAAAGCACAGTGTAGGAAATGGAGTAGCCAAAGCACTTATATGCATGACCCATGGACACAAACAATGGTGTGGGGATTGCTGGAGAGAGTGG
>VMDR010019760.1:0-18069 GCA_007922815.1 Macrotus californicus | reverse complement strand
CTGGGGACCAGCACCCTAAATCAATAAGCTATGCTAAAAGCGTAGCTTTAAGAATATGCTATTCTATGTGTACAGGATCTGCTTACCCTCAAATGTTAAAAATCTTAAGCTGGTTACAGTCTTCCTATGTTCCTAGGTTGTTTACTCTTAGAAAAAAAACAAAACAAAACAAAGAACAATTTTCTGTTTCTAAGACAAATGTCTTTTAAAGACATCTTGGACATCAAATAGACCTTACAAAACATTTTGATGAGTTAAGTGTAAACAATTCTGAAACATATGGATTAAATTTCCCTAGGAATCACTTGGGTTTAAAAATTGAGGAAAGAACACTCAACCAAACTCAGTTTGGGGTGTGCCAACTCGAA
This sequence comes from Macrotus californicus, assembly GCA_007922815.1. Lineage (NCBI taxonomy): Eukaryota > Metazoa > Chordata > Mammalia > Chiroptera > Phyllostomidae > Macrotus > Macrotus californicus. Next base: position 17,701 of record VMDR010019760.1, on the reverse strand, counting down.
GACATTTGGTAAATAATTCAAGACAAATGATGAATCCCAATTATGGCCCAACTGACCCTCCCTTAATAAAAGGATGTGTGCAGGCCCCTTTACAGGCTTCACTCTGTCTGCCTTATCTCCTACTGTAATAGACACAAATATCCCAAACTTCTCTAACTCTAGACATTTCTGGTGGAATTATGTCTGACTATGAAAGATATTGTTAATGGCAAAGTATAATTTATAATAATTCTTACTACTTTTTAAAGAACATGATTCACTGTCACCTTCTCTAACCTAGAGGTCAACAACCATATTTCTTATGATTAAATGTTCCTGGCTGAAATTTTACTAATTTTAGTGAAGTGCACTGCACATTATGTGGTACCTTGGGACAATATTCTAAAGTTAATTTTGCCTTAGATATAAATCCCATTGCCTTGAGTGTCTCTGTAGATTCAAACCTGGGTCACTCATTTGGACACTTATTGTACTTACATAGGAAGGTGGAGATATAACTAGATCTACTAGTGTTTACTCTTAGAGAGTAAACAGAGTCTCTTCCATTTGCATAGACTCTCCAGACCAAGATAACACTAGTAGTAGAACTCAAGACATAAAATATATGCATGGCTTAATATGTTTGGGATATTCTTGGAAAATAACATGATGAGATGGGACTCAGAGATAAGACAGCATTGTACTAATTAATTTTACTTTAAGGGGCGCAAGAGTGGGGCTGCAATGTAGCACAAATGTAGATGTCCATAGGATTAGTCAATGGAGATCTTCAAGTGGATAAATTAAAGGGTGACTATTACATTAAAATAGTTTTTTTTTAGAAATTGAATCCATCTACATGAGATTTTCCTCCAAATAATGTTATAAATGATACATTTCATAAATATTTTAGAAAAGCTGCTGGTGGCTTTATGTTAATGTTTTCTTGCTTCAAACTCATCATGTCTACCATTATTAAGTCCCTTATATTTGCCTCCAAGTCATTACCACTTCCTTCCTTCCAAGGCAAAGGAACAGTGGAAAGGACATAGAATTTAGGATCAGAGCATTGGGTGTGTATCCTAGCTCTTACTGTTTTTGCTGTGCACCTTTGGACAAGTGGTGACTTATCTGATTTGCATTTTACACTATAAAAACAATGTTTTAAAAGAGACAACAATTACAGCCTATAGACTAAAACACAAATATCATCCTCATGTTTATGTTTATTCTCTAATTCTGATAATAATCTCCTTATTCTTCAGTAGTCTAAAACTTAATCATCATATTTTTTTGAATTTACATCCTTCCTCTCTTTCAGTTCATAAAAGGTTAACATCGTTACTTCTTCTTAACTCATCCTCATACTACCTCAGGATACCAGTGTATCTTTCTGAAGAATAACCTTGTAGCAGCATGACAACTACTTATAAACCTTTCTTGACTTCATGAAATTTCAATTCCTGTAGCCTAATAATCTTGGCCAGAGATGGGATGAATGGATATGAATTTCTAGAATACCTAAAAATATCAAATCTTCTAAACTGCTGAAATATGAACAATAGATTTACTAAGTTTACTTACATATATAAATACAAATTAGAATAAGGGGTCCTTAAATGCTTCTAAAAGAATAAAGTAATAGAAACTTGGAGCAATGGCAATTGTTTGTACTGATTATACATCTTTACCAATTATCAAAGCAACCAGTGTTTATGAGGGAACACTATGTGCCAGGAACTATTTTAAATTCAGAAGATAAATTAGTGAGCACTGCTTCCATGGAGCTTATAGTGTAGAAGACTGAAAGATATTAATCCAATAACTGTATAAGTAAATGCAAATTGCAACTGAGATAAGTGACATTGGTACATAAAAGATCTCCATGGGGAAATTTGATGTAGTCAAGGAGATCAGACAAATCTCAGAACAAGTAATGACTGAAGTGAGATATATAGCAACAGCAGAAATGAACAGTACAGCGGGCTTGGAAGTGAGAGGTGAGAGAAAATATTGCAGACAGAGGGAAGAATAGGCATAAAGGCTCTATGCTGCTCAGAATGAGGCATTTGAGAAACTATAAGATGCTGAATATAGCTGGAACACAAAGAGCGAGGTGAACTATGGCATTAAAAAAGGCTGGAGAAGAAATGTGGGACTTCATCAGTGAAAATTCAGTTACAGATAAAAAAAAACCCTCTAGCTAGTTTAAAGAGAAGGCACTTATTATCTGAGCTTTAATTAGTTGCAAGAATTTTTTGAAGTCAAGGAGTCAAGCTTGAATGCCACACACTTAAGAGAGACCCGGTCAGGGACAATCTCAAAGACAATCCCAGGTTGCCACCACTGATTGCTTAATTCATCCAGCCAGAAGTTGAACATCAGAGCCTCTGTTATAGCTGGTCCATCTCTGGTTCAGCAGAAGAAGTGCACAGTCTTACAACATTCCCATGCACTTTCCAATACCACAAGGAAGAATCTAGTGGTGGGAGCCAACTACATGTCTATAAACCAGCAGCATGGGGACATGGGAAGTGTTGTTTTGAAACTCTACCTTAGGAAGGCAGGTTTGACTAAAGGAAGAATAATTATAATGGAAAGAGGAGGAGGTGTTCAAATGGCTTTGGGCATTGAAAAATGACAGATGTCATGTAAAGAGGTGAAGTCTGGCTAGAGATACATATTTGTGAATCACTGATGCTGTCATTGTAATTAAAGCTGAGGACATGGATAAGGTATATAGTGAAATCCCAGAGGGGAGATGGTAGAATATTCTTCTATAAAAATTAGACAAGCATCATGTTTAGTGCTGTCAGTAAACAGTCCATAATCGAAGTTCAGAAATGGCTTCTAAGCAGATAGTTATGACATAATATAACAAAGCTACAATGAAGTCCTATATAAAATACTGTAGAAGAATAATGGAGAACATTGCTCAGGCGGATAGCCCTCACATACCAAAGAAAACTCAACAGAACCAAAATCCACTTCTGTCTTCTTATTCATTTTTTTGAACTGGAAATAAGCACTGCACTCTCAAGATGTCCATTCTTAAACTGACCATCCACTTTCCTCCCTTTCTCTCATCTATTTGTCCCTTTCTCTTTATTTGTGATGACAATCAACTACCCAAGCCATTGTGCAAGTTGAAATCTGGAACTCATACTTAACCCCACCTCACTCCCCATACTCAATCAATCACCAGGGAATTTAAATTCTATCACAGAAATATCTCCCAGATATGGCGACCATCTTCCCTCAATCCTTATATTAGAACGCTGGGTCACTCACGTAAACAGCCATGGCAGAAGCTCAGATTTGGTTTCTCAGCAACCACATCTCTCTTTTGTCTAGTGCAGAGGTCCATAAACATTTTTTATGCAAAGAACCAAATAGTAAATATTTTCAGCTTTGTGACCCATAAGGTTTCTGTCACAAGTATTCAGCCCTGTTGTATTGAGAGAGCAGGCACAGTGACTTATTAATGAATAGGTACAGTTGTGTGCAATAAAACTTTGGTTTTCAAGTTGGCTAAACCCTGCTGACTCTGGAAAAAAATTGAGGCATCATCGTGAATACAACCAACTTACATGACTTTGCTGTTTCCCTGTCTTTTGGGAAAAAGCTTACATGCTTTCCCTCTTGAAATGACTCTTAACGATTTGTTCCTAAACTATTCTTCTGATTTCCTCCCCTGCCTCCTCCTCGCTATATTGATCATTTTTATGTTTTTGAGCCCTTCACATGCCGTTTCTGCCTTCCTCCTATTCTTCTCATGAAAATCCTACTTATATTTCTAGACCCTGCTCAAATGTGAGTGCTGTCTACACTTCAGTGCTCCCTATTTTTCTTCTCAAGGATTCTACTCCAAGCTCTATTGTAGCTTTATTATATTATGTTGTGATTATCTGCTTGGAAGCTTTTCTTACACTTGACTGAGATATTATTCACAGCACTCAAAACAGTGCCTGTCAAATGTCTACTAAAAAGATAAAATGATAAATACAAAGTGTTAAGCGAAGGAATGAGTGATAGAGTGGCTAGAGAGAAGAGAAAATGAATGCAAACAATTCTTGGGATAATTTGGGTAGTATAAAATAAGTAGGAGAGAGGTATTTTATTTTCACAATCACAGTATAAGACTAGCTATCATAAACTCAGTTTTTAAAATATAATGAGCTCAGTGTCCAGGTCTAAATAATCACATAAATACATAGAGTAATATGGAAATTTCCTCCATTTCAGGAGTTGAGGATAGTGCCCAAGTTCTGGAATTCGGCAGTGTTCATTTCACTCTGCCCACTTTGGTAGACAGCCCTGATTCTGTCCAGAGGATTTCTATTTTAAATGAGTACTATTGAGGCAACAGAGCCTTAAATCATAGAAAGAAATCTGGAGTGTTGAAAATACTAGCACTGTGGACAAGACAATTTGCAAAGAGGGGACCATCTCTAACTTCCCTTGAAATCATATCAAGCAGATAATTCTGAGTGAGCTACACTTGGTACTGTCTTTGTTAAAGATTCTATGAGGTCATTTCATACCCTTTTTTTTCTGGTACACACAAACCTGAACCTAGTTTTAGATGAAGGGATGCTGATAATTTAAGAGAACACATGCTACAAGCCAGAACAATTTAATGTTTAATAGCAGTGAAAAGACTTGTTTGTATGTGGGCTATCCAACTCATCTCCTTAAGCCTCGGCACAACTCCATCTGTCTCCTGGGTCTGACACCAGGATAGGTCATTTCACAGTTGTCAGTACTAGGGAAATAGTTGGAAAGAAGACAGAGAAGGCGAAACTGAGAATTTAACACTTACTATACTGTCAAACTGAGATAGGGTATGTGGCAAAACAGCTGCAAGCAATAAAAGCTACAGAAACTGTCAAGAAGAAGGAAGACTACCTCACACTGGATTTGTGGCTTAAAACTGGCAGAAATCAGATTGATCTAACATGGTGACTAATTTTACCTAACGGTAACCCCTAGCCTCATTATACACTCATTGTAATACCTTAGCATGCTAAACACACCCTACACCAACATGATCGGAATTAAAAGCCCATATAAGGACACATTATGCCAACAGAGCTCCTTTAAGAAATCTCCACACCTTTTGCAGAAAGATCATGAATATTTCTCCCCCTCAATGAATACCTACCCCCAATAACATGAACCTTAATAAAGGAAGCAAATTCTGCTAAAGGAGGGCTGCTCTGTCTGTGGAGTAGCCCATTCTCTGTCTCTCTGTCTCACTGCTTCATTAATAAATTCACTTTCACTTTAAACTCTATCCTGGGTCAGAATTGAATTCTTTCCTTTGTGAAGCCAAGGACCCACAGCAGGTCATGAACCCTTGAGTTCCCAGACCCCTGGAATGCCTGAATCAAAATTATAATGTATCTGGACAATTCTAATCAAACACCTTGAAGCTGGGCAATGAGGACAACATTTCTTTCAATGAGTTCAATTTGGGGGTCTTTTCTCTCACACAAAATACAATTAGTCATTGAAGTAGACTCTACTGCAGTCCCACACAGATTCCCTTTAGAGTTCTGCACCCTTCCTGCAGTGTCTGTCCAAATCGGCAACTAAAGGCTTATATTATAGCCCCCTTCTCTAGTGGATTGCACTGAGCTGAGCAGTAGTACTTTGCCAGGAGATTATATGCATGACTGTCTTGCCCCCTTGTCTGGCCCCCTGCTTCAAGGTGGGGCCAAAAACTGTGGTACAATTGACACTCCGGAGTTCCCTGTGGGTGAGGCTGAAGCCAAGTTCCATATTAGACCATCTCTTCACTCAGCAACCTTCCCTGACCTGGCCTCCTTTCCTCACTTCTTTCCCCACAAGGATACTTCTTTAATAAATCACAAACACCTGGATCCCAATCTCAGGCTCCTCCACTTCTAGAACTCCAGACCTGAGGCAGTTGTACATAAAGAGGAGAATCCTATGAGAGAAGCTAGAAGAGTGGGGATCATAAGGAGAACCTAGTCAACACGGAAATGTGGGAGAAAATAGAAGTATCTATCATGTTATGCAGTGAAATCATTTATGTCTGTAAACTCTCACTCATTCAGATTCAATGCTGTTAAATGCTCATTAATCTTTGGACTTTAAACATTAAATTTTTTAAATTAAATTCAAATAATTATATCAAAGATACATCATGCATACACATACAATAAAGGAGTCATGAGGATATAGAATATTCTAAAATTCTTTCTTTCCTTATTTTCGTCTCTTATCTTAAAAACTTTCAATAGCCAAAGTCTAAAGAGGCAGAATCTCCTTGACACAATTTCACCCTCCAAGAATGTAAAAGCACTCAAATAGCTGGCTTTTTATTACTTATAGAATCTTATAGTTATGAAATATTTTTTAAAAATCTGGTTTATCTCTTTGCATTGAAAGAGACCCTGTAAGTTAAGAGAGAAAATTCTCCTGTCAAAACCTTGGTCTCCTTAGGACTAACGGAGTTTCTTTGTTTCTCAGCAAAACCTTTCACCCTCAGACCAGCTGCTAAAGTTGAACACCACAAATGATTCTTTCAAAGTGATTCTGAAAAGAGATTCTCATTCCATATGCTGGAATCCAAATTTATTCAACTTTACACACAAGAGCAGCGCTCCACTTCTTAATAGCCATAAAACTCTACAAAAATTATTCTTGATTTCTCAGATAGATCATCACTGCAGAAGGAACCCAAAAAGTATCCATGAAAGCATTCCACCTGTATTGCTGGCAGATGACATAAATGTCGCACAGACACTGGCCTACTACTGGCTCATAGAAGAAGTATTCAAGAAACAGCCGAACATCTGCTGGTAAATACACAGCAAACAAAAAATGCAAACCAGTGCCAAACATGTGCGCAGTGTGGGCCTCATCTCTGCTCATAAACCAAGCAATGTGTTCTGCTAATCATTAGCAGAGTTATTGATTTTAGATGTGTATCACACAGCTATAATTTTGTCAGAGAGTAGACCACATAAGTTGTTCTTTTTCTGGTTGTTTCATTTTGTCTTATTCCAAGAGTCCGTAAATTGACGACCAGGACAAAAATTATAATTGACATCATCTGTGGGAAATATTTCATAAAACAACAGGCCCAGATGTAGGATTAAAGCCATGTGGTAGTAAAATACCCCACTGAAAAGGGGCCAGGTTCCATGATTTCTTACGAAAACAGATGTGCTCTTACTCCCCTCTGCTTGTTTTTCAATGCTTTTTTTTTAGACTCCAAATAATTCCTCTCCCCAACTTTTTTTTTCCTCCTCTCTCTTCACGATTGCACTGGAGAGAGTTCATAAATGGATTACAGATGCAGGCTTGTACTTCAAAATCTTAACTGTCACAGTCTCTGAAATAAAATAAATGAAACATTTGGGGAAATTACATTGAACTATGGTAAAGGTAATGGGGATTATGCAAACATGTCTGCTTGTCATTTAATCCAGCATCTTTGGACATGAATATAGGATCTCCTGGACAATGCAAAGTGCAGGCTAGGGAGTGGAAAGTGTGTTCAAGATGCAGAAAGAAAGGTACTCCTTCTAAGAGCCTCTGATACTGATGGGGAAGCTTTCACCTTTGAGATTTAGATGAGCTGGTGGAGGGCTTCATATGTCTTCCTTGGAGTGAGATTTCTAGATAAAAACAGGAGGCAGAAAAATAAGATCCCATCAGATCTCAGCCTCTATTGGTTCAAGTTCCTTTTAGCTATATTATTGCTCTATAATTCTCCCTTTGGAAATTTCAGGAACCAAAAGAGTGGGACTCTAGGGCACAAACACAGGTTATATTGATTGATATTGTTTGGAGACTAATTTACAAGTGCTGTGAAGACCTGCACACAAATTTCTGCCAAAGCCCTCAGTATCATATGGAATCCATTGCAGTATCACTGATTATAATTAACTAATTCAGCATTTATACTGCATCTCTGGCTCAACCTCCCATAATGTGCAAAGAAGTGCTAGGAGACTATAACATAGTGTAAAGGAAAGTAAAGGCCCATTATGTGTCATTGCTAAGATTTCAACAGAATATCTACACTTTCCAAATCTCCTTTTTAAGCCTCTCAAATATTGAAGCAAACACTACATAAATTTGTTTAGAACCAGGAGGGACCCAACTCTAATTTCCCTGCTTTATTTTTTAATCTGTCTTCTTTGGGTTGAACAAAGGCTGGAACTCAAAGTACCAGCTGCACTCCAGGAGACCAGCGGTGAGTAAGAACTCACAGTGATAATTTTGAGCATCCTCCCTTCTGCCGGCTCTGTACATACCTAGATCAGGTGTGTGTTCCATGAGAATTCATTAAAGGAAAATGGCCTTCAAGTGAGAGTGGGGAGCAGGGGAAAAAAATGGAGTCTATTTTTCTTCCCTAAGCACCAAGACAAACTGGAAGATTTTTTCTGAGTCTTTATGACTTTTTTCTTTTCTAATTACATAGATGAAATGATAAGAACATTGTAGACTATCTGCAAAAGTCAATAATTGATCCATCGCAAAGAAAGTTTTATGTATTCCCTAAGGGGTGACTAGAGGGGAGGGAATAAATGGAGAAACCAAACCAGTGCATCATATATAAATGCAACTTACTAACCACTTGTCTCATAACTGGCATCGTGGCAGACACATTTACACTTCCAGCACTTTTATTCCTCAATACAGCCCTAGGAGGAGACTTTATTAGACTACAAATGATAAACTGAAGCCCAGAAAAAGTAAATCGCTTGCCCTGGTCATGCAGCCAATAAAGAGCCCGTTTGAATGGATGCCCAAACCCTATCTGTTTGATTCCGTATCCACATTCTTACCTTCTACCTTACATTGCTTCTCAGTTTTGGCTTCAGATGCTTCTGTAAATGCAACTCATTATGACACCAAATTTTCCAGAAACCTCAAACTCACTCTCTACATACAGGAAATGACTGTGCATGATAGTGCTTGGGTTCTAACTTTTTTAGTGAAATGCTGCTGGACACCCCAGAGTTTCTGTTGAGAGTGAATTCATTTTTTAATTTTTAATTTTATTGTGATAAAGTATATATAACATAAAAGTCAATGTTATGCCATTTTAATCATTTTGAAATATGCAGTTTGGTGGCATTAATTGTATTCAGAGTGTTGTACCACCACCACCACTATCTATTTAAAACTTTTCCAACATCCCAAACTCTGTCTCCATTAAGCAAAATTCCACATTCCCTTTGTCTTTTAGCCCCTAGTAATCTCTAATTTACTTTTTATCTCTTTGAATTTGCCTATTTTAATAATTTCATATAAATAAAATAAATTCTCTGTTTCACTTATTTTACTCAGCATAATTCATTCAAGTTGAAGCATGTATCAGAATTTCACTCCTTCTTATATCTGAATAATATTCCATTTATGGATATGTCACATTTTGTTTTTCCATTCATCTGCTGATGGACACTGGAGTGATTCTACCTTTTGGCTATTATAAATAAGGCTGCAACCAACATTGGCACACAGGTGTCTGTTTCAGTCCCTGTTTTCAATTTTTGTGGGTATATATGTAGGAGTGGAATTGCTAGTTATATTGTAATTATATATTTAACTTTTCAAGGAACTGCCAAACTATTTTCCACAGCAGCTGCACCATTTCACATTCCACCATCAGTGTACAAGTTTCCCAATTTCTCCACACCCTTGTCAACACTCATTATTTCCCTTTTTAAAAATTGTAATAACCTTCATAGTAGGTATGATGTACTATATTGTGGGTTTGTTTGTTTGGTATATTTTTGGAGAGGGGAAGAGAGGGAGAAAGAGGGAGAGAAACATCAATGTGTGGTTGCCTCTCACGTGCCCCTACTAGGGACCTGGCCCACAACCTAGTCATGTGCCCAGACTGGGAACTGAAGCAGCAACCCTTTGATTCACAGGCCAGCACTCAACCACTGAGCCACACCAGCCAGGGCATGGTTTTCACTTGCATTTTTCTAAGGACTAATGATGATGAGCATCTTCTTTTATGCTTGTTGGACATTTGTATATCTTCCTGGATAACTGTTTACTCAGCCCTTTGTCCATTTTGAAATAGAGTTGTTCATCTTTTTTTCAAGTTATAGGAATTATATATATTCTGGATATTGACTCCTTTCCATGACTTGCAAGTATTTCATCCCTTTCTTTAGATTCTCTTCTTTTTCTTGATCATAGCTTTTGATGCACATTAAAAATAAGTTTTTGTTCAAATCCAATTTATTTGTTTTTTCTTCTAGGATCATATTTAAGAATCTATTGCCAAATTCAAGGTTATAAAGACTTACTCCTATGTTTTCCTCTAAGAGTTTTATGATTTTTGGCTTTTATATACAGGTTCCTGATCCATTTTGAGTTAATTTTGGTATATGGTGTGAGGTAAAAGTCCAAATACATTCTTCTGCAAGTGGATACCCAGTTGTCCCAGCACTATTTGTTGATGACAGTGTATTTTGATTCGGGTCCCAAATCAGGGTCTGAGGATCAAGCTTATTGGATCAGGATTAAAGTTACATCTCTAAGAAGTTCTTTACTCCCCAAGTGACCTGTATTGACAGACCCACCTTTGATACAGAACTATTTAATTCATACCTATTTTATTCAAACATGCAATTTTACTGATTTTTTATCAATAGATCACTGAAGAGCTTTGTAGTTATAGAACCATAACCACAATGTGTTTCTATAGTCATGAAGGCTTGATTATTAAGGAGTTATAAAATTAGGAGAAACACCTACAATGAAGAGAGAAAATAACCTGTTGGTGACTATGTAGGGATATGGTCACATCTGTGGGGTCACTGGATAAGACCTCAATAGAAGAACAGAAGAGATGGGGGAGAAGTTCTAAGTGGGAGGCCTTTGGTAGGGAAAACCCTCCCAGGTGTCCATAGGCTCCAATTCATATTTTATATGAAAAGCATACAAAATTGGACTTGACTTGGACAGGTTAAAAGTTAACCTAGTCAGTAGGGAAGGACTGCGAAAGTGAGCAGATAGCTGAGCCGATAAGCCACTAAGTTTAGGAGGAAAATTAAAGTCTTGGATAGGAAGATGGAGAGAGGAACCTCACCCTACCTGAGAGAGAGGTGGTGATAAAGGCTCCATCTCAGTGAAACCATTCAAATCATGTCTGTATTTCCAGTGTAGCACCGAAACATCAAATCAAGAAACTGAGGTGGAAACAGTACATGGATTGGGAAAATGGCCTCCAGGGATCATTCCAGGTATATAGGCTCATTCCAGAAATATAGGCTATCAGATCTTAAAGAGCAAGACTCACCCAGACCATGTCTGATGATGAGGATTGGGTCTTCCCTGCAATTGGATTAAAGTCACAAGTGCTTGAGTCTGAACTTGAAGGGAGGCAGGTGTGGCAGCAATGCTGGGATGGGACAGCAGAAGCAAAGGAGGGTGCAGGTATCTGTTAGAAAGAAAGCCAGAAACACCCTGATTCCTGCAGCCATATCGACTCCTTATCCCATCTCTCTACAGAAAGGGAAATCAAGCTCTTATTTAGGAAGTCAGCCTAGTTAACCTGAGTTTATAATTTCTGTTTTCCTAGAGTTAGGGATTTCAAAATCACATAATAGGATCATAAAATCAGAACCAAGAATTAAACTACCACAGAATTTGGTGGCAATTTATTTCATTAGACAGTGCTATAGAAAAGACCATTTCAAATTCTATCTGTGGCCTCATGGTCAACCCACTTGGTTATCTATTTACATCACCCTTACAGCAAACAATACTTTGAAGTAATGGAGAATCAAGAATTCCCACAACGTGACTTCTTAGACAAAGAAGAGTCTTATGCTCTAGGATCTGTCCTTCCAACCTACCTCGTATTTGAACTGAGACATTTACTGTTAGGGGAAAAATAAAAAGTGTTAAAAGTACAAAGAAGAATTGATAGAGTTGTCAGAAAGAGAAAGACTTTCAAGACAATATGTGGCTAAAACTAATATCTTTGCATCAGACCATAATGTTCCATTCCTGGTATTTACTTGCATTGGACATTCCTTGAAGTTTCCTGGTTAGCTTCAGGTTTTCAGCAAGTCTTGGCAGCTCTTGGGGAGCTATGTTTGGTGAGGCAATCTGTTGAGATATTTCATCTAACATCCACAGGAACAGACTGTCTTAAACACTTTGTATGTGTTAGTGGGACTTCATTCCTCCCCAAAATATAGGTACTCACTTAAATATCAAATGGTTAAAGAAAAAAATATGAAAGAAACAGGGCTACTTTGGTGTCTTCTGTTTCAAAATGTGGTGGGAAGTGACCTCAGAGGAAATATTTTTATTTTCTCCTCCTAAATGGCTAAAAACAATAAATATGGTTGGGAGAATTGTTAAGCCCTGAATTGCAGAGCTCCTTTGCGCCGGCCTCTCCTCCCTCACACACCCCGGAGAACAAGGCAAGATTTACTTTCTTGAAGTGCTGTTTCCATCTCATTACTTCCCATTTCAAAACTCTTCATTATCTTTCTCCTGGTCACTGGAGAATGGCATTGAATAATATATTTTAAGCCCAAAAAGAGATCTTAATATATATTATTATTCACCTAACTCGGTGTCCCTTCCTTTCAATACAAAGGAGAAACTAATGCCCGCACTGCTCAAAACAGTACTTGAACTTGTTGATTTTGATGCCTTTTAGTGCTTCTGCCATTTTTTGTTTCAACTCCTCCCCATTGGCAAAATGTTTCCTTTTGAGGACTTTTTTCATCCAGGGAAACAAACAAAAAGTTGCTGGGGTGAGATCAGGTAAATAGGGAAGGTGGGGCCTGGGGTTCATGCCATCTTTGGTCAAAAATTGCTGAACACTCAGTGAGGTTTGGGCAAGTGCACTCATAAATCATTCATCATGAAATGGGCAGAAAGCACTGAAAGAGTTTTCAAAAAATTCACTGAAGCTGAATGCAGCCTCTCACAACAATGCCAGCTGGTACACTGGTACATATGGATTCCTAGAACACTCACCCAACAGGGGAAGCCTGTACTAAAAGGGGCCTGCTCTCCTGAAGATAATTCCATTTTTGGGGGGGTGTCCCCCCTCATCACCTCAGGCTATGCAGAGCCCCACAACAAACCTCAGTGTCCCTTTTCAGTGTCATTGTCAGGGTGTATCTCCTTTAAGTTGCCCTCCTTGCAATTCTTCAAATATCCCACATTCTGTAACTATCTACTTTCACTTTCTCTATTGAAATGCCTTCCCACATGAATGCAAGGCTACATTTCCTGTGAGTTCTTCCTGAGAAACTCAGTTTCCGAAACATTTAATATTAGTTACACTTATCTATCATGTTCCCTTATCTACTCTTATTTATATTTGAAAGCTTATGACAAACATGACTGTAAGCTTTCAAAAGTGATAACTTTTTTGTTCTATATCTCTTTATCCACTAATCACTCTATCATATTATTTAAATATTTAGAATACACTATGTTTTCCAAATGTCACAAATGGATGGATAATATTGTGGATTCCTTCATTGTCTATACATAAGTCTCAAAATTCTATAAAGTGCAAAGTTGTGACATAAACAACATCACTCTATATTTTTGTGCTAAATTTAAGATGGCCATACATTTGCTGCTGTAATTTTTGTTTACAAAAAGTTGAGATTGTTACCGGACAAGGGGCCTGGACCTGAGTGGGTCTGCCTGGACCTGAGTAGGGCCAGCTGATAGTATGTGGGTTCTTAACTTCGTGTAGGAAAGATTTCACCAAAAGGGTCCATGTGATTATAATATGTTTATTTAATCAGGGGACAGTAAAACAAGGAAAGGCTTAGCATAGAAGAAGCAACAGGAGAGTCTAAACTGGGCTGCCTTAGCTCACTGGGAAGTCAGATAAAAGGAGGCTTTAGACACAGGTTCAGGGGATGATGAGCTCTTGAGCTCCTGCTGTTCGTTGCTCCCAATTGCAAGTCTCGGGTCCCTTAGAGTTCAGGAGAAGCATGTCTGTGAGGGAAGAAGTGAGGAAAGAAGAGTGAAAGCCAGCGGGCTGGGTCCTTTTTCTTGAGATTTTATCTCTTCCTTGCAGTCAAGAGTCTTGGGGAGGTCTCAGGAGAGGGTTTCGGCAGAATATTCATCATTTTTCTAGGTATGCCAGTTCAGGGTCGTGATCTCCACTGATTGGTCAGTGCCAGGGTGGGGGTCATTAGTCATTACAGCTGCTCCTGGTGTTGGTCACTTGGCTTTGATGCTTTTCTGGGCTTGGCATTGAAATACAACTGAGACCTAGATGTTATCTCAAGGGAGGTAACCTTTTACCAGTAAATTGCTCAGCCAGTTTGTTCAGCTATCTGTCTCAGTTTCCTTATTCCACTTATCCTGGCTAACTGGCTTGTCTCAAGATGGGTATAAAAGAGAAATGCATTTAAGAGAAAGAATCTGACATTAGAGGTTAAGAGACTCACTCAAAATCCAGTTTGTTGGGTAGTATAACTGAAATAAACATGCAAAGCTCTTGGGTCTCTCTGTTTGTTCTCACCAACCTTCCAAACATACTTGTACAAATTCTTTCACAGAATTAAGCTCAAAGTATCTTTTCAAAACTCAATGGTTATGTGGCAACCAGCTCACTCGCACTATGCATTCTGTTGATATCTCACCAGTATCCTCTGTTTGAACAGACAAATTCCAAATAAAAAGTTTGGCTAAAGTTCTTAGCACCAGTGGTGCACTTTAATCTGGCACCATGGTTCAGTTCCCGTAGTTACCAAAGATGAAAAGCCCATCATTACCCAAGAGGAGAATCATCTGGACACATAGTACATATTTTCAGCAGACCATTTATATGAATTAGAGCCAATGTACACATTAAAATCTCCTTATAAGTTGCCCATCATCTTGTTTAGCAAAGTGGCTTCATCTCTGGGGGGAAAAAAAAGAGAATAGATTTTGCAGAAGAATAGGAAATATTGGTGACCAAATGAATTCTACAGAAGAGAGAACTAGGGAAGTCACAAGTCTGTAAAATAGTTTTCAAAATGAATCTTATCAAGGGAAGGAACAATGGAGCATTCTTCATTAGGGAAATGGGAGAGTGGATAAAGGAATTCATTGGACTATCTGTAGAGTATAGATAAAAGCAAAAATAAATAGCTCTTTAATAGATGAATATATTTATATCTACATTATCTACATCTGTATTGGTATTTTTTCTGTCTAGCTATAAAAACTACAGCTGTTTCCACAAGGCTAATTTGAACAAAGTTTCCCCAAGGTTTAACTGGGAATGGTTTACTAATATTTCTCCCATGATCCATGTAATCTCAACATAATTAAGTTAGTCAATGATCACATGGGAACCAGCTGAACCTTGAAGAAAGGCTTAGGCATATAATACAGTGACAGATTTATTGGGGGATATTAACTAATATGCTTTTCCTTACATCCTGCTTGCATACAACCAACACCAACTTGAGCTTCAATTGCTCCAAAGAGAAAAAGATGCAAAAATAAAATCAGTCTCTTCATGGATCAATCAGGTTTCCAGCAAGAAACAAATATTTTAAAAGTTTTACGAAGGGACTAATTACAGAGGTCTGGGTAGGGCTAAGGAGACAGACAAAAGATTTGAAAGCACTGGGGATAACTGTGGAGAGACCTTGTGAACTTTAGGCTTGTTATTTTCCTGTACAAGAGTAAGAGACAGGGGTTATTGGTACCCAGAAGGTGTGGTGACCATAGGTAGGTGTCACTGCTAGAATTGTGACTTGGCAGGAGGTGTGCAAGGAAAAAAATTACTCTGATAGCTTTTTCCTATAAACTTACAGTCTTTTTTAGATGCATTCCTTGGCTAAACCCTGTGGGAAGCCAGAGGACATGGAAACACAGGTGTTACATTTGTGGAAGACAGTTTTTTCTGGGGCAAAAATTACTACAGATAATCTTTCAGGAGGGGCAAATGGAGAATAAAGAACATACTGGCTTTTAAGTTCTACAAGTTCTTCTAAAAATGTAATTCAAACTTCAGCCTCTGGGCAAATGGAATAGACATGCTATTCCCTATTCCTCCCAATAAGTACTATTTTAAAGCCTGGACACATTACACACATACATGCATGCACACACAAGAAGACTATGAAAGGCTGAGAGAATAACACAAACTATTTAGGAAACTCAAGACACAAGAAATTCCAATTTTTCTTAGCCAAACTCTTATAACAGTCTTACCAAATGCCTATGAAGTAAAGCAAAGTTGCATCAAAACTGTACAACCGTCTTGTGTAACTGGCTTACTTGGTAAGAATGAATGTATTGGTAAGTCTGAATATAAAATGATTTTTACCTCCAAATCTCTGAGTGGTAACAATGCAACATCTTGAACACATCCCTTACCTTTCAGTAGGGCAATTTCATAGGATGTTTCAGTAATAGAAAATTCAGTCTGATTTAATTTAAAACTTTGGTCTCATGTTTTATTTACATCCTTTTTACCCCTCCAGGATGATAGAGCTTGCAAAGATAGAGTGGACTAAAACTATTTTCACCTATTTTCAGGAAAGAGAGATACAAGACAACACATACCTAGAGAGGGGTAGCCATGCCTGCTTGTATCCTCTGCAGATGATCAATGCTACTGTCTACTTCTAGAGATCAGATTGTGTATCTCTTAGCCAAGTCAGTAGCTTCCTTGGTAGTCCTACGGTTCATACCTAGACCCTCACCTTCTATATTCCACGTAGAGTAATGAGAACTACAGAAATCATCCTCTGTGCCATCTCAACCAAAGGGTCAGACTTGTGAGTTGTTGTTGTTAGTGGTGGGGGTTCCTCTTTTCCTCAGATACAACACACATGAGCATTCACTATCCATCTGTGAATGGCTAACCACACAAGCCTTCAGCTTTTTAGAGATTAAAAATGAGACACAGGCACACATCTGTATGTTCATATACTCCTAAAAATTGCCAGGGCATATGTGCCAAACTCTCCTTAAATTTTTCTCACCATAACTCATTCTAATGGCAACACTGGACTAATACCAGCATAAGAAATCAATCTGGGGAAAGGGAGCCAGTGCATGCAGATATGCTCTATTTCCAGAGTGATTCCTTTGAAGTTTCTAATATTCAGCCTGGTGCTATTCTTGCATAAACATTGACCTCTTTGCGACTCTAATGCCTCCATCTCTTTTCTTCAGCAGATGGATTGGAGAGGAAGAAGACCAGAGAAGGGCTGACGTGAAAGCTGGGATACTGGGGCAGAGCCAGATGCCTCTTACTCAGATCTAAGGAACATGTCCAGTGCCAGTTATTGGCAGATCTTTTTAGAAAGTGAAGTATTTAATGTCTCCCTAACTTCAGCTTTGGGACCTAGACACCAATTCACGTTACAGGGAAAATTTCACTTAACCTCCTTTCATGTTAGATAGACCTAAGTTACAGAAGCAGAAAATATGATTATATAATCCTATTTTATTACTTTTCCTCCAATTAATTACTTCTCCCTAACCCAAAGGAAGACCCCACCACTCTATTCTTCTATGATCTTACTCTATGCTCTGAATTATATCTGTGCACGTATTTTTGGAGCTTATCTGTTTTATATTGTTTGAAGGTCAAAATACTGTGACATTTGTGAATAATGTCTGACGACTTCACAGGGAACATAATTTTTAAAAATGTGCTTTTTTGAGTGAATGCCTAGAAATCAACTTTGTCTTAAATAAAGGTCTTACCAAAGAAAGG
>VMDR010019759.1:0-18086 GCA_007922815.1 Macrotus californicus | reverse complement strand
GGGAAGAAGATGGGTGTGTCTAAGAGATAAGAAAAAATAGTCCATAGTCAACTGAAATTTTTCCTATTCACATGTCTAACTACATCAATGTCTTATGCTCCGCCTCCGAGCATATACAGATAGGCTGAGGCTGAAATAGAAGTTCTTTTTGAATTCACAATGTAAAAACTGAAATAAGGACTTTGTTACCTAGATTGTCGTCCACAACGTGGAAACTTCTCTATCTATTTACTGTGGGGTGGTAACAGAGTAATCACAGGAGTTTGGCATCTAGCAAGAGAACTTTCAGACAATCTTACTCAGCCTTCTCACTTGTAAGGAAGCTAGCCCTGGTGAGGTTGGGGGATTTATTCACTAGATACCCATGAGGTTGGGACATAAAATGCAGGTTTACTGTTTTCCAGAGCAATGATCTCTCCACAGTATTGTTTACTCTATGGCTGATAAAATCACCTTCTGCTTTTATATTCAATTCAATAAAAATGGAGCCTGTTACGTACCAATAGTGACGTGCAGTGGCACTAGGCCATTAACAGAGAATATCATAAACAAGATCATGGGACGGCTCTGCCCTCGATCAGTGACTCATAATCAGATGGGAAGGACTTCACACACCCAAGTAATGTGTTCTGAGGGTAAAAGAATATCTTGAGAAATAATAAAATTTTTCGAACTTTCAACTCACTCAATTTGCTGAGTCCTTTCTCTTTCTGTACTATAATATTTAACATCGCACAGAGTATCTGATACAGACACCTAGATAGTCCTATTGAAAAAGCAAAGCCCTCTGAAGCCTGCTTCCTGATGTCTGAGAGTGGGAAAATGAAATAACATACTTCATGCCATTCTCCTTTGTAGGAACTCAGCACATCAGTCTATGTGCACTGGCATGCAGACTTGCAGCCACCACATCAATCAAATCAAGTCACTTAAGTGAATGCACATCAGTATTACTCTAATTGATGTTCCAAACAGATGCCATCATAGTACAACACCAGAGGACACTACCTAATACACCACGTGAGCACAACCTGACTGAGACATGAGGAAACGATGAGAAAGCCCTAGTACTCAGTGGTGGGATCTTTGAGGACAAGGGACTGCCTGTCTTATTGACTGTATTATCACAGCAAACAATTTAGGTTACAGAAATGATCAAAATATACTAGTAGCTTAGAAGGATGACAATGCCATGACTAAATTTCCTTCTTAGCAAGTGTGTACTTTGCCCCGTTTCCATATGGTTAACATATTACATTCCCATAGTACCTTAGCCAAATCTCAGAAATCAACATTGGTATGTAAACTCTGGCATCTATTTGGATTTCACTAGTTTTTTCACTAACATCCTTTCTCTGCTGCTGGATCCAACCCAGGAAAACGTATTGTGCTGTTGCTGTATCTCCTTAGTCTCTCCTCTGGTCTGTGACAGTCTCACAGTCATTCCTTGTTTTTCATAAGTTTGCTAGTTTTGAGGCATATTTTGTAGAATATCCCTCAGTTTGGGTTTGTCTGATGTTTTTTCTCAAGAGTAGAGTGGGCAGACTGGGATTGCGGGTTTTTACTTCCCCAGAGGTGCCCTTTCATCACATCCTAGTGAGGACGGAGGACAGGGTATTAACATGACTTCTCACCGCAATGTTTAACCTGACCACTTGGTTAAGGTAGTATCTGTCTTGCTTAACTGTGTAGCCCCTCTTGTCCCCTTTCCACACTCTATTCTTTGGAAGTGAGTCACTAAGTGCAGCCCACACTCAAAGGCAGAAGGGGGCGGGGCTTGGTGACAGATGGGGAGAGCTTTGAAAAACAGTTCTGCTTGGGCTGGAGCACATCAGATAGAAAGAAATTTCACTTGTTTACAGTAAAGAGTTGAAGCAGAAGCAATAGGTCAGGAGAAGAGGATGGGAAAACAAAGTCGTTTTCTAGCTCTCTACCAGACAAGGATGATAACTGTGATGAAAATGTCTTTTTAAGTTTACAAGACTTTGGTAGTAAAGTAGCTTCTCCATTCTCTCCTTAAGAGTCATCCAAAAGAAATAAGGAGAACAAGAAACAAAAATTGTGAGACTACAAATTCTAACAAATTTGAAAAGCAAACCCATGAGACATGAGGAATGGGGGGCCAAATGCAAAGAATAAAGGGGTATGGCATCTTCCCTTCATTCTCAGGCACACTCAGCAAGATGAAGAAGTCAGACAGAAGAAGAAATGAGAAAGTTATGTGTACAAAAATTAGTCAAGAGGTAATAAAATTACCATGTGATTATTTTCAAGTAAAACCCAACAAATGCATAAAAAATATTGCATGTCCTCTTTGGAGAAGTGTCTATTCAGATTCTTTGCCCATTTTTTTAAATTGGATTATTTGGGTTTTTGGTGCTGAGTTTTGTAAGTTCTTTTTAAATTTTGGATGTGAAGCCCCTATCAGATGTATTGGCAAATACGTTCTCCCATTCAGCAGGTTGTCCTTTTCTTTTTTGTTGGTGTTCTTTGCTGTATAAAAACTTTTTAGTTTGATATAGTCCCATTTGTTTATTTTTTCTTTTGTTGCCCTTGCCTGAGGAGACATATCAGATAAAATACTGCTATGAGCAATGCTCAAGATTTTATGGCCAATGTTTTCTTCTAGGACTTCCATGATTTTGTCTAACATTTAAGTCTAATCCATTTGAATGTATTCTTGTGTGTGGTGTAAGAAGGTGGTCTAGTTTCACTTTTCTGCACATATCTGTCCAATTTTCCCATCTTTAGCCCATTGTATGTGCTTGCTTCCTCTACCAGATATTGACTATAAAGGTGTGGGTTTACTTTTGGGCTATTCTGTAAAATTTTACTCTTTGTGACAGCATGGATGGAGGTGGAGAACATTATGCTAAGTGAAATAAGCCAGTCAGAGAAAGATAAATGCCATATGATTTCACTCCTATGTGCAGTCTAATGAACAAACTGAACTAACCAGCAAAATAGAGACAGACTCCGAGAGAACAGGCTGATAGCTATGGGGGTGGTGGGGAGTGGTTAGGGAGCAGAGGGGTCAAGCAAAAAGGAAAAAGGACTCATGGACATGGACAACAGTGTGGTGATTGTGGGGCGGGGAGGGGGTGTAAGAGGGATAAATGGTAATAGAAAAAATACAATAAAAATATTGCAAATAATGAGAAATAAGTAATGTAGCTGTGACAATTAATTTTATATATCAGTTTGACTGAGTACTGGTTAAACATTATTTCTGGATGTGTGTGAGGGTGTTTCAGGAAGACATTAGCATCTCAATTGGTGGACTGAGTGAAGCAGGTGGCCCTCCCCAGTGAGGGTGGGCACCACGCCATCTGTTGGAGGCCTGAACAGAACAAAAGGGTGGAGGAAGGTCAATCCCCACCCTACCTGGTTGTAGGAGAGCTGAGACACCAGTCTCCTGCCACTCTCAGTCCACACCCACAGGCCTTCAGAACCAGACTGGAGTCTGGACTGTGGCCTCTCTTCTCTGAGGCCTTCAGACTCCACGCAAGCTTTCCCGGGTCTCCAGCTTGTAGGCAGAACCTCTTAGATCTTCTCAGCCTCCACAACCATGGGAGTCAGTCCTCTGTAACAAATGTGTGTCTGCGTGTTTCTGTTTCTCTGGAGAATCCTGGTTAATAGAGCAGCTAAGTCCAAAATCAGCTTAAGGGGTTATACATAAACTTACCATGACAAAAACACCACTTACAGAATGCCAAACAACGAAAGAAATAAACCATTCTAATGTAGTGAAAAAGAAATGCTATGTTAATATAGTTAACATCGACATCCTTAACCGGAATAATATCCAAGTATCAATTCTATGTGAACCCTCGATTTAACACACAACCAACACCCACTACAAAAGCAACTTCAAGGAGAAAGTAGAAAGACTGACTCCAGTATTTATATGGGCAAATAAACCCACAAAAAGGTAAAGGTATAGGGATGGTACATTGATCAGCAGAAGCCCGGGGTTGGGTGGGTGGTGGGGGAGTTGATGGCAGAGGTGCAGCAGAAGAGAACTTTGGAATGACGCAACTGTGGTGGCTGGACACGCAAGTCCAAGCATTTGTCCAAACCCACAGAAATGTACACCACGAGCAATGAGTATTACTGCATATAAATCATGGAGTCAACCAAAAGAAGAAAATAACCCTCAAGAATAACCGAAAAACCTAAAAAAGAAATGAGGGGAAGCTAGCTCTACCGTACCCAGTGCTATAATAATCTCAACAGGGTGGTATTGGCAGATGAGTACACAGACCCATGAGACCAGCTACAAAGCCCACAAAGGGACCCAAATATACTAGGGAATTCGGTATGTAACATTTGAAATCTAGAGAGAAAAGATGTTGTTTGAAATACTGGGTAGCATTCTGGAAGAGAAATAAAAAGTTGGATCCCTACATCCTACCATCTATCAAAATAAATTCCAGGTGAATTGTAGTTGAATAAAGAATAAAAACCGAACACGTGAAACTTTGAAACTAATAGGAAAAAAATGGGAGAATTCTTTTATAATCACGCCATGAGGAAGACCTTTGTTAGTATGGCACAAAATGTGGTGGTCATAAAGGACAAAGTAGACAAAAGTCAAGTTTCTCCAAGTATCATTTGTTGAAAATAAGGTACACACTGTATAGATTCATTCTGGAAAGGGACATGTCACCCTGGCACCGGTGGCTGCCTCTGGCGGACGAGACTGGGGAGACTCACACTAGAACTTTGTACTGATGATGTGTGATCACCTACTTCAAAAACAGGAGTGATTTTTTGAATTGTCTTCTAACCATCAGCTTAAATAACTGAAAGCTCACCATAAAAGATGTTCCTCATGAGAAACATAAAATGTGAATATGCAATTTAGAAATAACATAGCTCCTCATACAATGCTTGACATATATGAGACGCTGAAGTTATGCAGGTAGCTGCTATTTGCCACTGTCTTCCTACAGCACTAAGAATTATTTTGAAATGTATTGCTACTATTTTCAAAGGTGAGAATTCTATATATGGTATCACTGCACTCTGAATACAAAATATTCCATTTGTCCAAACATAATTTTAGTTAGTGAACACTCAGCTAACCGGAATCTTTAAATCGCTGCCTTTTAGGCCCATCAACATCTGCTCACATTGCCTTTGCTCTTACACTCTGGGCCACCTGTGTGACTTGTAATTCCTGAACATGCCCTTGCTTTCTTCCATGCTTTGGAAAACACCGTTTCTTCACCCATCTCTGCCTACTGAGATCATTCTGCCTACCAGGGCAGCTCAAACCCCGCCTACCCACAAGGCTCCCCACAGACTTTGTGCGTAGGTATACTACGTACCCACAAAGAAAGGTAACAAGAAGTATAAAAAGACAGAAAGCAGAATGATCAATTGAAAAAGTTATTTATTAAACAAGTTAAATACAAATAAAGGTTTTTTAAAAGTTTGACATTATTGGATCCCTTGGAAATATCTATTCTGGGAGGAAGTATCTTCCAAACTTCCTAATGATAAGGGAAATGATCAAGATACAACACATATGAAAAATTTTTAAACAATAAAGCACATGGTAAATTCAGAAATAAAACAAAAAACACAGAAACACACAAACTACTGATGTTTAAAACTCAAACATTCTTATGTTTTAAAATGCTTACTGTGTATTCACATGAGGGCCAACCTGCCTACGCCCAAGTTAACTAGCAGTGTGTAAACACCGTGCTAGGGTGTCATCATTTGTGATGTACAGAAATAACTTCAGAGTGTGTCGGGTGTGTACACTGTTCACACTTAGCAAACATATTCTACGTATGGACATATTCACTTACATTACACTTAATGAAAAAATAACAGCACGTAAGCATCTCGACCTGAGAACTGGATTTGATAATTCTGTTCAATTCCAACATCATAACTGCCAAATGCATTATCAAAAAAGTTATTGAGTTTTTTTACAAAAGCTGCTTCCGAAAATTTCAGTATTTTAGGGCAAAACAAAATATCGTGTAGTCTTGTTTATAAATTCTGATGCTCAGATTCTATGGTTAACACACAAAAACATGCCATCGGGCAGATTCCCAGGGAGGAGCTCCTGTCTCCCTCAGGAGTCCCCAGGAGTGGCGCCTGTCACTGGGAGCCGAGGGTTCACAAGCCTTGGCAATCTTCTGCCGCACACTAGGCCCAGGCCATCCCTCACAGGCTCCCACAGATAACCGACTCAGGCAGTGCACACGGAGACGGTGACACCAGTGGGCCTGCCTCTGGCTGGGAGGGCCTTTAAGGAGAGAGGTTCACTCTGGGGCGGGGGGGGGGGGGGGTGCCTGTGCACGCTTTAAAGAGGAAATGGGTGACATGGTTTATTCGGAACACCGACACATTTTCCTTATCACATCCCAATTGAATAAATAATGTCAATCAGAGGTTTAGAATTCAAATGGATTCTGAGTTTCTATGGGCGGCACGTTTTTTTCCTTTTATCAGTGTGTACAGAGGCCAAAGCTTTAGTGATATCTGTCTTCCAGACATCGAGGGAAAGGCCCCCTCGTCCCTGCTCAGTCGGAGAGAGAGGGGGAGCGGACAGACCTGCCGCTGGCGGGGCTGGAGAAAGGGAAAGGCTCCTTGTCCTTCTCTTTGCTCTCATGCTTGTGCTTGTGCTTGTGCTTGTGCTTGTGCTTCTTCTTCTTCTTCTTGTGCTCGTGGTGGTGGTGGTGGTGGTGGTCACTGTGTTTGGAGGAGGCTGGCTCCTTAGCGAACACTG
This sequence comes from Macrotus californicus, assembly GCA_007922815.1. NCBI lineage: Eukaryota > Metazoa > Chordata > Mammalia > Chiroptera > Phyllostomidae > Macrotus > Macrotus californicus. Next base: position 11,335 of record VMDR010019759.1, on the reverse strand, counting down.
CAAGCGGGGCCGCTGCAACCGGGTGCACGCTCATCTCCAAAGGGGACTGCTCCTTTCCTGCAGGATGAAACGAAGAACACCCAGTGAATGCCTGTGACAACCAGGGAACTGAAACGGAAGTCAGAGGGTGCTGATGAGAACACCGGAAGGAGGGATCCCAAGTGTTTATGGCCTTCATGGGAATAAACAGGAATGGGAGAAGCAGCACCCAAACCCCCTGCATACACAAACAGGTCTCCAGCACCGGGGCCTGGGAGTGCAGTGTGTCAACCCCTGTTGTCTGTGCATATGCCTGTGAGTGCATCACCAAACCGTTTTCTAAAAATTCACATGGACTCTTCTGAAGTCCTGCGCAGAGACGGCAACGTTACACTCGTGTTACAGATGAAGGGCCACCCCGGTGAATGAAAACACAGCTCCTTCCACTACGGTTGTGCCCGAAGGTACTGGGCAGGGAAAGGGCGGCACTGTGCCTGTGACTCCTGGAGAACCGCTTACACACGCACAGTAAGTGACTGACCATGACAGCCCCACAAAAATCCCAATGTCTATAGGTTCTTAAGATGCTTTCTAGGAGCAGGCCAAGTGAATTCTGTGAGTATATTCAGCCCACTTAGGGGAGGGTGTGAAGAGAATGTCTCTGCTTGAAGTGTGAGCAGCGTGCATTAAAAACCAAACCCGAGAACTGGGAGACCTGTGCTGGAGAATAGGCTCCGCTGCTAACCTTCCGCGTGTTGTTTTACTCTTCTCTATCTCATCTAGAAAGCGCCCCAATGGCTTTGAGAGTTCCCTCCATCTCTAACGCTCCATCAGTCCAGGACTCCACAGCAGTCGTTTTCAGACTCCAGTGTCTATGACTTGCTTCCCCCCAGGCCTGACTGTCCGTGGGCCGCCCCCTGAGAAGCAGTGCTTTGTGTGTTACTCAAGGTTAATGTCAGTGTTTTACATGCAGCCACCTCAGAAACGAACCTAGGAATCACCTCAGGCCCCTTCCCAGGCCTAGTTGGTTACCAAATCTTGTTGAATCTCACAGGTATGTCTTAAGTCTGCCCCTCCCCAGTCCTGTCTGCGACTGTATTGATTCCAGCCGTCTCACTTCACCTGGATTATGCAGTACTTGTCTCCTGTGAACTGGTTTTTTGGCCTGAAGCATTTGATACTCAAATCCATACTTGACATAGCTGCACAGCAGAGGTTCTCAGCCAGGGGCACTGTTGCCCCCAAGGGTTTATTTAGCAACGTCTGGAGGCACTCTGGTTGTCATAACTGGGGAGGGCAGGGGAGTGGGAGTGTCACTGGCATCCTGTGGGTAGGGGCCCGGGACAGGACCGCCCCTACAACAAAGACTTCTTGGGGCCAAAGGTCAGCAGGTGTTCAGTGGGGGAGACCCTGCTGCACAGTGACCTTCCCCAAAACAAAGTTGATCATCATGATGTGCTTGAAAACTCAGCGAGTTCTAACTCGCTGAACTTCAGTGAACGTTCCTGAAAAGATGTATTTGATCCAAACTAAAAAACTAGGCTTTTCACCAAAATAGACCACAGTGTACTAGTTTCTTTTCTTTTTTGAAAGGTAAGTTCTCAGCACTAATTCTGATCCAAGCCAGATCCAAACCATGGTTTTAAAGAAAAAAAATGCATCACCACAGAAATTTTCTAAAGCCACTTTCAACACAAATGTCACTGACCGTTTACATACAATCTGTGCTGAACGAACCTCCGCAGCCCTGCCGTCCACTATTCTTTTCTACGCAGTCTAGGCCAGCCCTTCACACTCTGTGTACTTGGAGATGCTATTCCCTATGCTTCAAATGCCCTTCCCTTATTTCTTATCTGACTCACACTTCATCTAACAAGTATCAGGAGCGACATGGCAACTACAAAAAACAGTGAACTTGGCACACCCGAGTCCCCCTGCAGCTTACAAACTAGCAAAGACAGAAGAAACTGAATAGCTACATCTGAGTAATGAAAAGACAAAACATGGAGTGAAACAGGAGCAGAACAGGAGGTTTAAATCAGTTGGGGGTGGAAGTTGGAGGGAACCAGAGGCAAAAATCTCCAATAAATAATGTTTAAGCTAACCTACAGTAAGGAAACAGAAAAGAAAAAACATTTTAGGCTCTTTAATAATTTAAAACTGAGGTCAAATGTCATTTTTTTTTTAACCTTTCCCCAAAATGCACCCCCCAACAGTTCTCTCGTATTCCTACAACATAACATGGGTGAGGAAATTAAGGCATGGAGAAATCAAGTGACTTCCCAAGGTTGTGCTGGCAGGTCTGAGCTACAAAACCACGGGGCCCAGCACCAGAACCTGAGCTCTTAACCGTGCTACCTGTCTGTACTCACATGGGGCACACCTTCCACGTCCGGGCTCTTTCCTCAGACTCTTAACTTGTCGAGGAAAGGGGGGCTGTCTCCTTCACCTCTGTACCCCAGTGTGTCTGTCACACAGTAGCGGCCCCTACACTCCCCTTTCCCACCCCCGCCAAAGCTTGTGTTTCTTTGTAAAGAGAATGTCGGAGGAACTTAGACCAGCTACATGCAACCGAAGGTCCCTGACTCTGAAGGCAGAGTGATAAAGCACAGGAACCACTATGGATCGTCCACGTGGTGCTGACTGATGACCGTACTTCCTGTTTGTCAGGCGCTGTTCCAATTGTTGGAGCAAGTGAACAAGTCAGACACGGCTCCTGCCACCATAAAATTACATTTTTTATATTCGTAAGTTTTTTGTAAAGCTAACTAACACTAATACTAAAACAAAAGCTAAATAAAGAGATTATTTTTATATAGAAGCAAGTTTTGGGATCTGTATCTTTTCTAATAATTGGAACCCAGATATTCTTCAGATTAAGAAAAACTTTGAGAGATATCTGATTTATAGTATCAATGAAACATGCCACTGTATCAGTGATCTTCAACTGGTGTGCCACAAGAACTTTTAAAACATGCAAGACCTGACTATTTAGGATGGGCACGGACCTCTCTTCCCTTAGACTGGCAAATTAAAAAATGACAACAGCCAACACAATAATAGCCGTTGATGCCACCCAATGTGAATGAATCAAAATTAAACCATTTTTTTCTGTCAGATGGGCAGAAAATACATTTTTTGGTGTGCTCCAGAATTTTAGTAATTAGTTTATGTGTATCACGAGATGAAAAAGGTTGAAAATCGCTGCACTGTATGGTTTTAATTCATATTTTAAATTACGTGAGCATGGTCACAATTCTATAAAAATAAGAAAGCAGTTCCGTATCAAAGGGAACACAGAGCCAGGTGACGAGAGGTGACGGGAGACTCAAAACCCGACGCACAGACTTCTCCAGTGCCTACCTCATCACTTAGCCAGTCTAGGTTAACAGACGTGGCTGCTCTCCAACCGGCTGTCTGCACCCCTGGGAGTCTGTGGTCCCCTTCTGCACTGAGGGAAGTTTCATCATCTAATCCTGAACACTTGCCAAGCTACTTGGACTGCAGAGAAGCCAACGGTGATATTGGAAAAGGCACTTCCCAGCAGAGGCAACTGCCAAAGGGACAAGTGAGTGTACATGGGTGTGCTCTTTTCCAAGGAAGACGTAGAACCGCTTCAACAGTACGAAGTTCTCGTCTAGTGGCCTTATACTTTGCATCAGAAATATGTACCTGATTATATACCTTAAATTTCTCTTGATTTGTATTAAGTCTTATTATGAAGTCAATAGATTAGCTAAATCCAAGTATAAAAGTGTTAGGAACCAGGGCTCCTAAGAACAAATGGCTGATTGCAGGTCTGGGTAGACAATTTACAAGTGGAGTGTGAACAGCCTACTGTAATAGCAAGGAAGTGAAAGTCTTCTCAAGGGCCTCAAGAGTCAAGAGGCTCTCACTGTCCAAAGGTGGGGCAGTGTGAGTGTTGGTACAGATAGTAACTGTAATGCACTAGAACTGGCTAATCACCACACTGGAGGATGCTAGTTAGTCTATTCATTATTTTGAAAATTATTATGTAATAGAATCAAGCCTTTCTCTTTTTTTTACATGGCCTATAACACTGGAAAATAACAGATGAAGGGGAATTTAGCCACATAAAAATCATCCAGCTTATAAATAAAAAAGGAAATATAAATTAGAATATTACTATCTTACAACCCTCAGAGTTAATGAATCTAAGCCTTGAACATCTTAATAACTAACTTCATAAAAAAGTCAACCAGACATTGTATGCTTCCAGACTGAAGACCATACCACTACCTATAAACCTGTTAAGCTTCTAGATACCACTACGAATTTATAGAAGATACAGAGGACTCTAACATGTTAATTACACCAGAGGTGTACAATTAGCAAAATAAAAACTTCCAACCACAGATGAAAAACCTGGTCTCTTTAACAAATACACTGTAAGGGGAGGGGGGGGGAGATAAAAAGATCAACTGAAAACTTTAAATTTATAAAGATGTAAAGGATGTATCAGCCAATGCAACATGCAGACCTTATGTGAGCACAGACTCAAACAAATGAACTGTTAAAAATAAAAATAATGGGATTTATGAGTTGATTAAAATTTAAAGTGACTAATTTAGTGATACAAAAAAACTCAATTTTTTAAAAGTATAATACTGGGGTTATGACTTTTTGATGTCCTTATCTTTTAGAGGTACATACTAAATTATTTTTTAAATAATTTATTTTTTATTGTATTTTTTCCCCACTAACATCCACCCCCCTTACAGCCTCTCCCATCCCTGCCCCTCTTCCCCGCACACCAAATTATTTAAAATGACGATGTGGAATCTGGTTCAAAGTAATGCAGAAGGGTGGGAATGGGCCAGGGCGTAGATCAGAGGTTCGCTGCGCTCATCGGACTACTTCAGTTTTCCATAACAAAGTGCTCTTTAAAGGGAGAAGTAAAAGCAGCAGGACTACATCCACGAAAATGATAAATGCCCACAGTCTTTGACTGAGAAAGTTCATTTCCAGAGATGTATCCCACGAATGCGCAAAGACACATTCTAACATTCGTCAGACTGGTGTTTGCAACAGCTGCACATCTGACAAAACCTGCTGTTACTGTCGGAGGCCACCTGCCTGTAGCTCTTTTTTAATCTTTAGCTCCTAAGTTTTCACTTATTAGAGACAATGTATATTTTGCTTGTTGAATCTCTGTCTTTCCTGACTAACTCTTACCAGGTCTGCTCCAAGGCGGTAAGTACAATCTCCTCCCCATGTGGAATGGTGTGTATTAACAGTCACTGGGGACACACGAGTTTACTTCCACACCAGCATAAGGAGGTATCTCCAGTGGGGGAAATGCACCTGTTACTGTCCCAAACACAAACATTTACACACATAATTCCACATATTGCACGGCCTTGGAAGAAGCCTGGGAACTTGAGGCCCACTCATTTTTAAGTTAATTATAGCCCTTTCAGTGACCTGAAATGTATGTCTCTATTGTAGGTTAGCAGATATATCAGAACAAGGATATATATGTACACACATATTTTACATTATAATTTTTCTACTTCATGTTACATAGAAAGAATAAAACCGATGTTCATTTTTGTTGTTCTGCCCAACATAGGATCTGTCCTAGAGACCTAATAAAATGCACTATGGGTAAGAGTTTGCTGCAGTCACTTTAACAAATGCAAAACAAACAAAACAAACAGAAAGCCTAATGTGGAAGTTTTTCGGCTGTGGATGGAAGTGCTGATAGCCGACTGTGAGTAACCTGCTAATCCTATTAAATTCATTCACCTTAGGTGTAATTTAAATTTAACACAAAACCTGCAGTTTCTATTAGAAGAATTGTAAAGTCTGTCCTTTGGATTCTTTAGATCACTATAAAAAATGAAGTGTAGAATTATGTCATTAAAATTTAAGGAAAAAAGCAAAGTCTGTTTTCCATACTAGAGGTTCAGAAGAAAGGACTGTAGAGCTCTCAAGCTTCTTGGTTGTTGTTTTAAAGACTTTCATGCACCCGAATACTGCCTGGCTGACTTATCAGGAAGGCACTGCATGCAGGGCAGCCCTAGCAGGCAGCCCCAGGAAGTCTCCTTGTCTTCCCTGCAGGAAGCACCAGGGCTTCCCCGGGGCTCCGGCTCCCCTCACTCCTCTGCTTCATCACAGCCACAGCTGGGGCGAAAAGGCCAGGCTGCAGCGGAGGGAGAGAAGACGTGGTAGGCTTGGCCAATCCCCAAGGGAACCATAAGCCCTTTCTCCAAATCCTCTTCCTTACGTCGGGAGAAGGAAAAGAAATAGTATAAAGTAATTAAGAAAAATACTTCTGCCACTTCTTTCTTACCCCAGCTGGCCCTACCTACCACACATGTATCATCTTTACCCTAAAATATTCTTCTGTCATGTGCAAGAAAATAGAAAATTGGAAGAAAGTTTAAAAAGTATAAATCATGACTTTCCTCTGAACAGTTTCCAGCTCTTCTTTATCTGACCTAAAAACCCTCATGCTTTTTCTACCCCTCCCAGGTAAAATCTGCAGCACATTCCAGTTCTCAATTATCATCTGGCTTTCTGGCTCTGAGACCCAGCTCAGACTTCACCCTAGCTCATGAATAAAGGAAACAGGGGTCCCACACTCAAAGCCTTGGACCTAAGGAGACAGCATTAAGTGAGCAAAGAGACTACCAGGTCCGCAAACAAATGGAATCAGTGAAACAGCACATCCCTATCTAAAAGGGCCTCTCTGTTAAGTCTTTTTCAAGAGAAGCTGGAAATCCGGATTTTTACGATCTCGTCATTTTTAGTCAAGTACAAAACATTTTATAAGACTTCTAAAGACCAAATAAAAGATGCCTCAGCTGAATGAATGAGTACGGCCCCAAAAACCCATTTGTGAACCTTAATCTAGGACCCCTAGAGGCTGAAGAGAAGCCACAGCTTCTCTTACCAGGGTTCTTTCTATGCTCCTTCCGTGAACCTGTAACTCTCAGCCCCAGGCCAAGAAGAACCCCCCTTCCCGCTGGGAGGCAGGAAGAGAGGAAGTCCCTCTTGTACTGCTGAACCTCACTTGGTTACAGTTGTGCTTGCCATTCCCAAAGGCAGAGCTGAAGGGCCCCTTCTCGGAAACGTCGTTACACACAGTGGCTAGGACTCATGCTTCTCCTCTTCAGGTGTAAGTTAAAAGGGTTTCTGTTGGCTGGTTTGGGAAAGTTATCTATCAAATATAATAATGTGTCTACAGGACAACTGTATTTAGATCCCCAAATACATGTAGATACAAACCTTTAGAACACTATCACTTGTAAAATGAAAGTTTTCTAAATTCCAGTAATAACACTGTTGAATTTAAAGACTTGCTCAGTGGTCACAGGGTACTGAATAGCATAAACACATTGAAAGAAATTACAAAGGCACATTGAAGAATATATTCAGAATTTAAGTTTTATAGATCAATCTATACATAATATACTGGTATTCATTTTGTCCCGTGACATAAAAGGGCGCTACACTGAGGGCAGCTCGAGTTAAAATTGTAAAGCTTTCCTATTCCCCACCACCTGCCCTCTGTCTCCTCCCCAGTCTTCCCATATGATGCCATTAGAACTGTAAGACTATAAAGAGAGATTCCCAGAAAAGGAAGAAATGTATTTTTAAGGAAATATGGCACACTACAGAGGCACATCGCTGGGCACAAACAAGGTGTTAGAGTGTGCTTCTGCAGAGGCTAGTGTGCCATACATATCACTGAGACAAACCGAACGCACGTATTCAGATTATTTTCTGGAACAGAAATTTATTTATTTGACTGTTCAAATTCAGCCAGTATTTATTTCTTTCAAAGGCATAAGGGGCCAGCAGAATATCACTCTCAAGCTGTTGTACCAAGAGGTGTGAAACATCCTAAGTTTTATAGTTTTTAAAAATGTAAAAATCTTTTCAGGTCTAGTAAAATTTTGGTAAGTATAATGACAATGAAGCAAAGTTACACCAAAACAAAACAAACAAAAGAAACCCCTCAATGCCCAAGAGAATACAAAATCAGCAATGGTTAAAAAAAGGTCAAAATTCACTTGTGGAAGTAAGTGCTCATGTCTCCAGCTGACTTCCGTGTGACATCCATCTGTGAACCTACCACAGCAAACGCACAAAGCACCCCGAGAGACATGCGTACCCAGCGGTCTGAGGCCACCACACCAAACATCCTGAGATGCTGCTTTTGTCTGAAGTCTCCTCTTAATCACAGTTGGCTCCCTAAGCTTCTCAAACCAACAAACAGTTAGTCTTCTTGTTTATATCATAAAAACATGGTTTATCTAAGCAAAACCTATCCATGGAAATTTTAAAGCTAGATTAATGACTTTTGGAAAAACTATTCATTAAAAACGATTTTGCTTATGTATCTTGTTTTTCACTCCCTGTCCTTCCAAAACTGGAAGACTGAATCTTTTCATCTCCGTCAACTGTTTACTCTTTATTTGGATTATAATCTCTTTTCAAACAACAGAAGAATAGCGTAAGCAGAAGACAATGTAAAACTGCAGAATAGGTAATAAACAGATCTCAACGAATCATCTTCATAAACAAGCCTGATTAATGTGAAATAATTTAAAAGTCAAAACATGTTAGTTTTCTAGGTACAGCACCAACTCGTCATGATGGAACCAACTAAAATGTTCAGGGAAAGGAGAGAGGATACAGAAGTGGCTGGTTTTTGTATTTTATTAAAGTACAAAGGGACAGATTTGATGATTCCTACCGAAGCTGATATTTTCATATAATATTCTTAGAAAAAGCACTACAAGGGAAGAGCTAAATGTAACAACGGGTTTCTTTAAATGACAAGAGATTTTCCCCTTTTTACTTTCTGTCATTTCCAAGTTTTACAAAGCAGGAGTACATTACTTTTAAAATAGTAAAAAGTCTAATTTAAAATAGTCCCTATGTGAGATACTTTAAAGGCCAATGTGTTGCAAGAAAAACAAGTCCTCAGATCCACATTTTTAATGTATTTTTAAGTTAATAATTTTTTGTACACCTAAAACTAATATAACATTGAATGTAAAAAAAGAAACTTTGTGAAGTTTACAGATCTGTTCTTGAGCAAAAAAGTAACAACCATAATCTCACCTGCTCCCTTCCGTGCAAGCTCCATCCCCCACGGGGGTTTGACGGTGGGTATGCAGTCACCAGCCGGTGAGTGCTGGGGGATCAACGCAGGCCGAGAGCTGGCCGGTCGATATTTAGAGAGCCCTAAAATACCAAAGAAGAAGAAGATGAGTAAATTTCTCTGTTTTCCAAAAGGAAAAAAAAAAGCCTGACAGATTTTTATAATCTAACCTTTAAACCGGAAGCAGTTCAACAGTAAAATTCTAGTAATAAAAAGAGCGCAGTTTTTACTGCTGAAGATACCATTTGCTTTAATTCTGTCAGGGTTTCTATACATTTAAGTCTGAGAACAATACACACTCAAGAAAGACAGTAAGTCTGACTGGCCTGCTGAACATTTAAAATGGATTCTATATTCTAGGGCAGAAACCATGTCCTGTTTCTTAATATTTACATAGAACTTTGCATATAGTAAAGATTGTTAGCCACCCCCACATTTGCCAATAAATTCCATTATAATATTTACTCAATATATAGATGAAATAATTTAAGGGTTAGAGAAGGTATTTAAAATAGGAAATACCTGAATGGTATATATAATATGAACATTATAATAGGTATCAGGAGACCCAGGTTCTGATTCCAAATTATCAACAAATAAGATACATATACCAGGTAAAACATTTATCTCTTTGTGTCCCAATTCCTTCATTGGTCACATGGAAAAGTTTTAAGATTTGGGTCTAGCCCTGGGTTGGCTATTAGTGGATGTGTCCTTTAGGGCAAGTCATCTGATATCTTTCTGCATAAGTTTACTTATCTGTAAAATGGATAGAATAGATAAATAATTGTTAAGATCTCTTACAATTATAAAAGCCATGAAACTCATGATCTGTCAGTCAAATGTATCTAAGGCTCATATCCTACCTGAAGTCAGTTCTGTTCTGCTAGCTCACCCTAGGTTACTAGAGCATGAAAAATGGTCTAGGTCTCATAACCAAAACGAAACAGAAAGCCAAACAAACATGAAGAAGACCAAGGTAGATAAGAGGAACTTTGCCAAAAGGTAACATGTTAGAAAAAAACTCATTCAAATGTAAATATTATAAAAGACAACCAGCATGGGATACGAATAGGATTTTCCAATAAAAAGAATCAGAAACAGTACCCAGAAAAAAAAAGTCATAATTTAAAATAATATTATAAAATAAACATAAATTATTTTACAGTTGATTAATCTTTTAGGTTATTGCATTTATGACAATAAAACTATGACATACAAAAAATGGTAATGACAAATGAAAATTAATAAATTGAACCCTATATATCAATACGAATTAATTTTAGAAGTATTACGTTGAGTGAAAAAAACATGTAATATCAAGTGTCATACCATTTTCAAAAAATTCAAAAACTGTGAGCAAACATATATCTGTGTGGCACACTATTAAAAAAGCAGCAGAGCCCTGGCTGGTGTGGCTCAGTGGACTGAGCGCCGGACTGAGAACCAGAGGGTCACGGGTTCACTTTCCAGTCAGGGCACGTGCCTGGGCTGCGGGCCAGGTCCCCAGTGGGGAGGCATGCAAGAAGCAACCACATACTGATGTTTGTCTCATTCTCGTTCTCCCTCCCTTTCCCTCTCTCTAAAAGTAAATAAATAAAATCTTTACAAAAACAGACATAAAAAAGCAGCAGAATGATTAAGAAAAGGAAAACGAAAATCAAGACAGTATTTACTTGCAGTGCAAAGGCAAGTGAACAGATGGGAAGGAAGGGAAGGGAAGACGCGCAGAGGGAGCAGCAGTGGCATGGAGTAAAATATAGATGTGAAGGCGGGTGGCAAGTTCACAGACTTTTAAAAGTTGTATTTTACAACTTACGTGCCAATTATATCTAAGCTTTATTCCTGAAAATTAAAAAATGCTGATGACATAACTATGTGTAATCTCTTCAAAACGCATTATGGCACTATATATTAAGAGCTAAGACAAGCTGAAGTGAGGTATCTCATAATATAACTAAAATTAATCATTTTGCCAACAACATATTTTGGGGAATTTACCCAAAGAACATAATTTGATAAAAAAGAAACAAAAGCTTTTTATGAAGAAATGCAGTGCAGAATTACCTGTAACAAATAAAAACCAAAAATACCTAAATGCCTACCAACAGGAAAATAATAAGGTAAATTTTAGTATGTCAACTATTGAGACAGTACTGACTGTCTTAGATAATATTTCCAAAAGGAAACATTATGTTTGAGAGATGCATGCAAAAA
>VMDR010019758.1:0-18078 GCA_007922815.1 Macrotus californicus | reverse complement strand
ACAGAAGAAACGTACCCCAACATGATATTACATATTGCCTATAGGTGATAGCATCAAAGGTGAGTTACATATTATATTTTTCTGTGGTCCCAAAATCTGCACCAAAAGCATTTATCATTATTAAGAATAGAGAAGACCCGTGTACATTTTTATCCTGAGATAATGTCATACAATTAGAAATGCATTAGTACCTACTTCAGTACTGTATTCAGCAATTGCCAATTGGTTAAAATATCATGTAAATAAATGCTCAACATCTTTTCAGGTTTTCTTTTTCAAACCTAGAAAAAACACAGATACATATCTCTTTAATACTATCTATGCATTATCCCTCCTACGATATCTTTTTTTATATCACCATATGTGATGCACCCCCCAGCTGCTAAACCTATAACATGTATTTAATGGGAAGGGGGTCTGGGAGGACAGTTACAGCACAAAGCCATCAGGAAAACAACATAACGCAGAAAGCCTTATTCTCTCTGTAGTTATTAAATTGAATTTGTAACCTGTAAGGGACATTGCAAGTCTTAGTCCTTTATGTATATAGATAAAAAGGCTGGAACTCAGAGAGGGAAGGAGATATACAAAAAGTCACATAGCTAGTTGGTGGCACTGTTAGGACTAGCTTGACAATCGTGACTCTCTCCACTTATGTAGCATCATAGAATATGGAAGTAAAGAAGAATTCTAGAGAGTTTTCCCTACAACCATCTCACTTTCCTCCAGGCCACATAACTTTCTAGAATTTGGCTAGAGTAAGCACCCAGGTCTCCTGTGTTCCAGTGTTTTCTTCTGTAAGAACAATAAGTTAGTCTAGCTTTTCACCTATATCACTGCTATTACCAGAAGTATTGAAGGAAAACTTCACTGGATACATACATATTATTTATGCATCAGTCAAAGTCTAATTTTGTTCTAACAAAGGGAAAACAATTACATATCAAGCAAAAGAGTACGCCATTTCTTCACTGGGGTCAACATCTTTCTTCAGAACTTCTCTGAGATTCTGATCCATATCATTTATTTTCCTATGAAGCAATGATCTGTGGAAAAGCTCACGGAAAACTAGAAACTTGTAATTCTTATATAGCATTAAGTTTATGTTTCTGTATATATCTTACATAAGATATTTCCCTAAGATCTTTAAACCTACAAAAAGCAAAGTACTTTTTTCTGGTTTAACTCTTGATTGATAGACGTGGCTAAAGTGCCAAATTGACTTAGTTTTCACATTAACAAGGAAGAAGCTGGAAGAAGCTCTGACAGGTGAATGAACCTGGGTTTCCATAAAAAATGAAGCAGGTTGACTCTGTGGTATCATGGAAAATACATGATATAAAAAAATTGAGGACTTCAGTCCTAGTTATGTTCCTGCCCAAAATTAGCTCAAGCATCTAGAACAATTTCTTCTATGATTCCAAGTCTAAATTTCTTTATACTTCAACAAAGGAATTCATGGGAATTTATCATTTTCTTTTTATCTATTCAGGGTGTGGTATTTATTCATTTATTGGGGTGACATTGGTTAATAAAACTATGTAGGTTTTAGGTGCACAGTTCTACAACACATCATCTGTATACTGTATTGTGTATTCACCCCCCCAAGTCAAGTCTCCTTCTGTCACCATTGATCCCCCTTTTACCCTCTTCTACCTCCCCAACCCCCTTTTCCTCTGGTATTCACTATGCTGTTGTCTGTGTCTATGAATTTTTTTTGCTTAATCCCTTCCTTTTTTCACTCAGGCCCCCACCTTCTCCCCTTTGACAGCTATCAGTCTGTTCTCTGTATCTGTGATTCCATTTCTATTTTGTTTATTTGCTTATTTTGTTCATCAGATTCCACATATAAGTGAGATCATATGGTAAATATCTTTCCCTGACTGGCGTATTTCGCTTAACACAATACTCTCCAGATGCATCTGTGTTGTTGCAATGATAGTAAGGTTGATATCCAAAGGCATCAAGGAGGCAATGGTAGATGACTTATCAGCCATTAGGGGACAAGTGCCTGCCAAGTCAGTATTTGGCAGTGCCTGATCTTCACTCACATCCTAACACTGTTTGTGCTGAAAGCCTAAATATACAACAGAAAACTTCCTTTTTGCTTCAGAGACAAGGTGGTTAGAATAGATGTTTATTAGGATATATAACTTAATTTTCTAATTGAGGAGAAATTTTTGAATGATGAGTTTCACATAAAAAATGAGTATTAGATAAGTTAATTCTTATCCATTCAAATCTAAACTATATTTTGTTAAAAGTTAAATGTGTTTTGTTGACAAAGGAAGGTGGTAAAACATGATCTAATTTTAGAATCTACTTCTGTGTCTATACCATCCAATGTCTCAGTCATTATTGGCTTTGCTTTTAAGAATATGCTAATTTCAGGTCATGTCACTGACCTGCTAACCCCTCTGCCAGTTGCTTTCTGGTGCAATCCAAAAAACCCTTCATGTTATCAGTGGGGAGGGGGAGGGGAGAGGGTGCGAGGAAAGGTACAGAGAATAAGAAGCATAAATAGTAGGTACAAAATAGACAGGGGGAGGTTAAGAATAGTATGGGAAGTGGAGAAGCCAAAGAACTTATATATATGACCCATGGACATGAACTAAGGTGGGGGAATGATGATCGGAAGAGGGTACAGGATGGAGGGGAATAAAGGGGAGAAAAAAATGGGACAACTGTAATAGCAAAATCAATAAAATATATTTTTAAAAACACACAAAAAATAAGTACAAATTGGTAGGTACAGAATAGACAGGGGGATGTTAAGAACAGTATAGGAAATGGAGTAGCCAAAGAACTTATATGCAAGAGCCATGGACATGATGTAGGGTAGGGGATTGCTGGAGGAAATGAGGGGTACCTGGTGGAGGGGCACAAATGGGGAAAAACAGGGACCACTGTTATAACATAATCAATAAAATATATTTAAAAAAGAAAATGAAAGACCTTTTCTATTGCCATGGAGGCCCTTGGAAATCTCTGCTTTGTCTGCCTACAGCTCCATGAATGTTCACTCTGCTCCAAGCGCACACAGGTCTCTCTTATCCCTCAAACACCCAAAAGCCCTTTCCACTTTATAGAGTTTGTTCTGGTTCGCTCTGCCCAGAATGCTGTTCCTCAGGTCTTTGCCCAGCTGATTCTCTCTAGTTATTCAGGTTTGTGTGCAGATGTCACATTCTCAAGGGCTCTTCCCTTGTTTATCCCATCTTATTGTCCACTCTACATTCTCTATCACATCAACCTTTTTCATTTTCTCTACAATTCTTATGATCAGTTTAGAGTTTCTTGAACTGTGTATTTACTTATTCTCTTGCTTCCCCTACTCCCTCAACACACCATAAACATTTTGATGGCAAGGCCTTATCTTTCTTGCTCGTCTGTGTATCTGCAGCACTTAAAACACAGCCTTCCACAAAGTAGGAGCTGGGAAACTAGCCTTGGATGAATGAACAAATGGATGAATGAGTGAATGAATGAAAGAATAAGTGAATACTATTAATATAGATCTATTAACGGGAAATGCAAAATGGAATGTATTTTTGAAATGTACCAAACATTGATCATCATTAAAGCCTATGGCTTCAGGGCTAGGAATTAATCCATGTGACATTCTCTATGATATGAATGGTTTGAATGTCATTTGTCCTATTTACAAAAAATAAATGACTAGCAGTATTAAATGACAGAGGGTGAGTACAAGAAGAAAATACAAAGCCCTCTTTGGTCTTCTTTTCAGTTTCTTTCTTCTTATAATGACCTTTCTCTTGAATTTATGCCCCCAACGTCAGGTTTTGTTTGTTTTTATGTTTCTTGCTGAATTCTCTTTAGCATTCTTTTTCTTTCCTACAATGTGCCAAAAAAGCTAATTATGAATTACAGTTTCCACTCTGTTGCTGGCTGTTTTGCATCATGGAAGTAGACTCTGCTGAACAGTGCAAAGGACTACAGATAATTAGAAAAACCCTACTTTCTACATAAAAAAATGTGAGAGTAATTCTTCTGTCATTCTTTGCTTTCATATATAGCTTATGCACTGATGCTCAGAAAAGCTAAATTTTCAAATCTGTAACACTTCTTCAGTCCTCTAGGTTTGATTAATAATAATTGTCAATCCATTAAAATGGATCATGATGAGTCCCAAGGAACTGGTTGTTAACATAATTAACAGCTGGCTTTACTTTCAAGGCATTAATCAAAAGAGCAAGTTGCTAGGAATGACCAGGTTCTCACAAATGTTGCTAATTAGCAAAGGCACTGCAGTTGTGTGACAGTGATTCCTGATGCTGTTATCTGCATGATTATGTCACAGCTTTAAACACTCACAATGCTATGTGTTTTCTCAAGTGTTAAACCAATGGGCATTTGAACGAATTTAATTTAAAAAAACTAGACTCTGTATTTTACTTTTTAACTGAATGGAGCGTAAGTAATGTATAAAATGACCATGATACACAATGCATAATATTTTCTATTTATAAGTTGTGTGTAAATTTTACAGGTGCAGATTACCCCTGTATTGCTCCAAGACAGCCTACCTCGTTTTGTCATTCAAATAACATGACTTTGAGAAGCAGGACAAACTGTATCATTCTCTGCTCATATCCCATTGTATCCACATATAATGAAAACAATGCATGAAAGCATTTAAGAAAGTAATGAAAGCACATAGAAAATTTAAAGCAGTCACCCTTCTCTTAACATTTTAGAATCTTTGCTTCCAGTATCTTTATGGGTCTAAACTAGTTTACGTTGTAATTATACTTCATATGTAATTTTATTTCCTGCTTTCTTATAACATTAAGTCACACGAAGTTTTTCCGTCAAATGAGATCATTAATAAATAACATTTTAATTGGTGTCTATTATTTCACCAAAAAGATATTTTACGTCTTACTTAACAATTCCCATAAGTGTGGAGTCCTGAACTTCACTTTGAAATACAGTACTGTACTAAGTATGAAAGTCAGTGAAGGGACTATCTCCAGTCTTTTGGTACTTTCATGTTTGGATCACAAACCAGGATTGCTTACTTCCTGGGACAGTTGCCAGATTTATCAAATAAAATTAGAAGACACCCAGTTAAATTTGAATTATGCATAAGTAATGGATTTTTAATGGAAGTATGTCACATGTCATGTTTGAGATATACTAACAATGAATAGGGCATACTTATACTAAAAAATGTATTGTTTATCTGAAATTCAAATACATTGATGCATCCTGTCTTTTTCCTGGCAACTTTCAACAAAGATATTTCTCACAGGTCTTACATATTGTAATAGGCAGAATAATGGCCTGCCGAAGATGCCCATGTGCTAACCCCCAGAACTTGTGAGGTTATACTGTTGGCAGATACAATTAAGGTTGTTAGTCAGCTGATGTCCATATGGGCACCAGGTAATCATAAAAGTCCTTAGAAGTGAAAGATACAGGCAAAAGAGGGGTCACAGGAAAGGAAGTGCGAGAAAGACTCAGCCCAACATTGCTGGCTTTGAAAATGAAGGAAGGAGCCGTGAGCCAAACAAAGTGGGCAGCTGATAGAAGCTGGAAAAGGCAAGAAAATATGTTTTCCCACGGAGACGCTGGTAAGGAAGTCAGCCTTTCCGACACCTTGGTTTAAGCTCAGTGAGAATGTTGGTGGACTCCTGACCTCCACAACTATAAAGTAACAAATCTGTGCTGTTTTTAAGAAACAAACTTTGTGGTATTTTTAATAGCAGCTATAGTAAAATGATCATATGTTTTCCTAAAGACTTTGGTGGTCATTGAGCTAAAAGATAGGCTGGGTATCTTGATTCTTGTATTACGATGATATTATTTAAGAGGATAGAAAATCTGACCCCGGACCTAGAATATACACTTCCTGGAAGCTCACTGGAGTTAGTCACCTTTTTACTGACATTCTCAGTTATTTCTGGTTGAGCCTACAGGGACACTGCCCAGAGTGCTTTATATCTTGGAGGGCTGACATCAGTGATTGCATATGAATAGCATGAGGAGTAAAGAGAATTCAATTCAAGCAATCAGCATTGTAGGGCATTAGTCATGAAATGAACTCAACTCAGAAGGTTTCACCTGGGAGTCAAGCCACAGAGTAAATCAAAAACAGCTGAGATAAGCGAATGTTCTTCACACTCTCTCAGTCTGAGTTGGTGGTGGGTCAATGCCCAGTACAAGTTTGCAAGTATTCAGTATGAAAATCCAATTGTTAAATGCACCATATTTACATGTACTTATTGTTATGGGGAAGGTCAGCCCCCCAAAATGTTGCTTTACTACATGGCTCTGAAATTGAGGGAGACAACTCAAATACTGTAGTCAGTTTGCTTTTCTGGAAATTCCTCACAGCTCACAAGTTTGTATTTCGGGGAAGGATGATGTTATCATCCATTTAGAATGTGTGTGTTTCACAGAGAGTTCATACCAAATCAAACTTAGAGATGTAAGGTGGTTAGAGACCTCAAATGCAAGAATTTCCAAGTCTATAGCAGATGTGGGCTCATAAACAAATAATAGTGATGCAATATGATGAATGTTCTTACACAGAGGAATGCACAGGAAGCTGGGGGAGCCCTCAGGAGCCAGTATTCAAAGCCCAGAGGCTTCCATGTGGACAGAGTGATTGACATGCCAGTCGAAGGGTGGGAAGGGACATTCAGGTGCTCCTGCAGCCTGTGCCAGGAGGTAGAAGGGTTTTTGTTTCATAAGTGATTATTATCATTAGTGTTTTTCCTTTCCAGTGAAAGACTGAATGAGTTAGAATGGTTTTAGCCTATTTACTTGGTTTGCAAGTAGGATACGTATGTTATGGGTATCATGACTTCTTAAAATGGGTTTAATACTCTTCACTCTTTCAGAGCATATTTTTCATGCCTGCTCTTTTTTAAGCATTTTGGATCAGGCAGTGAGTTAGGTAATTTTTTTGTTATTTCATTTTCAGAGCAGTCCTGTAAGTTTAATCACCTTATAGATGATGCTGTATCTGCCTTGGACCACAGGGTAGCTTGTGGCTGTCTTTGTTGAGATAAGGAACATGAGGTGGGGTAAATTTCATGAAGACCACAATGAGCTACATTTGGCAAATATTGAATTTGAGATAATGTTGAAGAGGGTCTAAAAAGGCTACAGTGTGTGTTTACATGTATCTCTGAAGTCAAGTTTGGGGAGGAAATATTGATCTGGAATATGCGCCAATTGAAACCCTGGGGATGCCTGGGATGGTCTGGAAAGAAAGGACTTCAAGAGATCCAAAGAGAATACCGATGGTCGATAATAATAGTTAAGAGGACAGCAATACTAAACCTGAACAGAAGTAAGGAGAAGGAGAGTCATGAGAGAGGTAGGCAGAAGAACAAGTCAGAGTGACTGATGGTTTGGCCAGCAGCGACAGAAAAATTTTGTATTTTAGGTCAAAAAGAACAATATCTGAACGGTGTCTGTTGGATTTCACAACAATGTCATTTGTGATCATTTTGTTTAAAAAAATTGCAATGGGAGCAGAAGGCAGACTGGAATATGGCTAGTTATTGGAAAGTAAGGAAATGGAGATATTGAGGAATTAGCAAAATTGTATTAAGGAATTATGGAAAAAGAAGGCAGAGGGATTGGAAAGAGAGTCCTGGTACCTGGATAAGACATGGTATTGGAACAGGTAATTTGTTCTGTGTTTAACATGATACACCTGGTCATATTTACATAATGGGAAGAAGGAGCCAGCAGTGTGGGCTTATATATTCAGGATTCTTCTGGGTGTGACAGTGACGCATATCAAGTGACTTAAGGAAAATATTTAAAAATCACTACTAATACCAACTGTGCAGTGAGGCTGGCTCAGACAGTCTGGGGAACCAACTGGTATGGTGTTACATTCCACAGAAATAAGAGGACTTCTCTCTCTCAGTGTCAGCACATGTAACCTCAGAGAAGCACTTTGACCGGAGGGCTCGCCTGTTCGTCGCTGAGCCACCTCCTGTGAGTGGAATGTTGAGACATGCAGTTGACCAGGCCTGCACCAGGTACTACTCAGAGCCAGAGATGAGGACTTGGAACTGCATAGGGACAAGTAGAGATAGTAAAGGAATTGTACTCAGTAGAATGGCTAATGTTCTCAGGAGGAAGGAAAAAGAGGCTTGGCAGCAAAAATAACAGATGTCCAGCCCAGAGGAGGAGTCCAAAACACAAGGCAGAGAATACTAAATAAATAGAGGGAGACCTCAACCCGCTTTAGATAGGGTTCATTGTCACTTCAGAGGGGGGCCTTCCCTCTCTGTCCCACCCCTGAATCCCCCAAGTAACTCTCTGTCCCTCTCCTGGCTTTTCTTCCTAATGCCATCATTCTCTAAATCTATGCTATCTGTGAATTTGCTTACTTGCTTCCAGGCCAGCTTTCCTGCCTTTCAAATTTTCCTGCTGTTCAAATACCCACTTCCTTGTCAGGCACTCTGTTTTTCTTATGTACTTTTCTAACTCAGACATCTGAAATCTGAAATATCACCTAGTGCAGGGGTGTCAAACCAGGGCCCACATCAGCCTTGTGGTTGCCTTCAAAGGGCCAAATGTAATTTAGGACTGTATAAACGTAACTACTCCTTAACTAGGGGCAAGGAGCTCGCGCTACTACTGGGAAGAAACAAGGTGCCGGGCTGGATAAAACAAGGTGGAGGGCCGGGTTCATCCTGAGGGCCTTGTGTTTGCCACCTGTGCCCTAGTACATATTTAGCACTCAATTACTTGTTGAGTTAAGGAAGAGATAGATGAGAGAGAGAGAGAGCAAGAGAGGGAGAGAGGGACACTTAACACTACACAGAACAAAG
This sequence comes from Macrotus californicus, assembly GCA_007922815.1. Lineage (NCBI taxonomy): Eukaryota > Metazoa > Chordata > Mammalia > Chiroptera > Phyllostomidae > Macrotus > Macrotus californicus. The sequence goes on along the minus strand of VMDR010019758.1, from coordinate 9,256 downwards.
GTTGTCTACAAAAAATACAGACCCATTGTTTTAAAATGTCAAGTAGAGTACCGTATTCACAAGTGTATATGTGGTCATCAGATATAAAATTATTAGGGGTGATGAGCTAAAAATTAAAATGTTTCATGGAGCAGGCAGCACATGTGGTGGACTTTCATGCTGCATATTGGCTTAGTTCTGTTGCTTGTGCTCACACGAAACATGTAGAAGTCTGTGAATTTTACTACAGAATGCAGATAACCAATATGCTGTAAAGTCCCAGCAAAGACCCGTACATGAAACACCCAGGTTTTATGAATGGAAAGATTCTCTGATGTGAAACTGGTTTATGTGAAGGAAACTGTTAGGATTTCTTCAATAAGAATGTCCCCCAAATAGCTCCACAGTAAAATGGAATAAAACTGCCTTTCAACAAAAGCTTTGGCAACCGGATACCCCCTTGCCTCCAAGTCAGCAGTGAGCTGGAAGTTTAACACATGTGGAAACAATTCATTAGGTGAACCTGCAAAAGAACCTTTGACAGCTACTCTCTTTGAATATCTTATAAGAGGAAAACTGTCCTACAAAGCAGGAAATAAAAACAATTGTCTGGCCTTACCTAATTTTTCTTGGGAAAGCTGCATTAGTAATACAGGTCACACATAAACACATGCAAAAACTTTTCATAATGAACCTCACTGATGCGTCGTCATCCTGGGGATTATGCATGTGCGTGCATGTGTATGTATTTACATACATATGTGCAGAAAGTCCCTGCTATTTCAGAAAATAATTCCGAAATATGGTTTTATCAGATAATATATCATTTCATTCCTTAAAAGAGTTTAAAATTATAAGCCATATAATAATCTCATATATGTTTGAGGAGTAAACGTGGAAAAAATACAATAATTTTCTCTATAAAATAATGCACAGATTTTATGTTCTATAACATGTTTAGATCCAGGTGAATGTTTAATGTTTTGGGATGGAAATAGAATGTGAATGATACACCAGCTGAAATCCTAGACAGAAAAAAAATTGTTTTCCTGTCTCTAATGAGTAAAGATGAATAGAAAAATTGAAATTTTACTCTTGAAGTCAATTATAATAATTGGGGTGGGAAATACAGAGGTGAGAAAGGAAATGTTGGAGTTTTAACATCACAAAAGAAAGCTAGTCCAGCCAGTCTTTTTTAAGTATCTGTGGAAGGAATTTCTACAGTGGTATTAATCTATTCATTCATTCCCTTGTTTAAAAATTGGCATTAAGTGGGCTCTTGTGCCAGGCACGGTGCTACTGGCTGGATTGAGCATGATGAAAAATATCCGTGTGCACCCCGAAGGGGCCAATGTTTTGTCTGGGATTTGACCTTCAGGCCACTGATGGAGACCTCATGGTGTGGAGGGTGATGTCCCCTCAGTGCCACACTTCGATTTGGGCGGGACGGGTCTTTTCCTTGGATCCTTTCCTCAGAGGTCCCCATATGTTACAAACATTAAAGAACTCAGGGATGGGCAGCACCAGCCAGAAGCCCTAAATATCCCCTCCCACGGCCGACCCTGTTGAGATCCCAGAGGAATATTTCTCACTCCTCTGCTGGCTCATCACGGCAGTAAAGGCAACTGCACCTGAATTCTGTCCGTGGCTGGTGCTGTCCTGCTGCTGCTTTTGACTTCATGGACCTGCAGAGCCTAAATAAGGGCAAAGACAGAGTGGTTAACTGGTCAACCTCCTCGTTCATGATGGCATGAATGTGATATATTCTTGCTGATCAAAATATGTCCATTTCTTATATACCCTAGTGGTCCAGTATGTGTTTCATGTGTACATATATATGTGTGCATAAACCACAATATAATAATATCGGTATGACAGGACATGTACCAGGCATGTGCTAAGTACTTTAGTTTCTTTATCATGTTTAATGCCCACAAGATAAAAACATAAGCCTTAGAGAGATTAAGAGATTAATCCACCAGCACACAATTGGGAGGTCCTATAGCTGAGATTCAAACCCACTAATTCTGATCATAGCCAGGCTAACCTTCACCCAAGTGACAACAGTTTGTAAGTATTCTTCAATGTGACTGTAGAATTCAGCATTTCCTCAGAAAATTCCCAAAGGAGTTCTAGTGTTAGGATAAGGTGGCCTTTTAAAAAAAAAAATTTTCCCCTAAAAAAATGAGAAGATAAATTCAGAACAAAATAAACCTAAGTATAGTTACTTTCATAACTTTTTCATTCCATAATCTGTAACTGAGAGGCAAAAACCAAGTCTTGTGACCACTTTCCTAAGGAATGGTGAAACTGGTGTCTTTCTCATTTTTAATATGGCCACCATATGTTTTATTTTTAATGACAATGTTTCTTTCAGCTACTTCAGTGAAGTTGTAATAGTCAGAAATCTCAATGATTTAAACCTCTTTATTATAAAATGTAGATAAACCACAATTGGTTCAGGTCTTTTACTTCCCATATTTCATTATAGTTTTCTCATTTGAACCTTGGTCTCTTTTTCATTTCCCATAAGCAGAGTTACAGACTGTTCTGAGTTCAGTGGTGAAGAAGTAACAAAAAGAGTTTAACGAGTTTTTGGTCAAGGGACTGAGTTAATGAAGTTTATTGTCTTAGGGGCCAAGTCTTAGTACATATCTGTCCCATTGTTCTTTCAAACAGGTTTTTTGGCTGAAAGCAATCTTACTTTAAAGACAGCTCCCCCTACTGTTAGGAAATGTATAAGGCTCCACCTAATCTAATTTTTCTCTGTCTCTGTCAAACCTGGATTGAATTAGGCTGGGAGATCCAAAATTGTTTAAGGATGATTACAGATATGTGCACAGAAAAATACATGTTATGATTTTATATTCTATCCTACCTCATTTACAATTAACTTGAATTGTTCAAATGCAAAATAGTTAGCAATTGAAGTCATCCATTCATTATGAAAGCTATTATGAAGAACAAACATTTATTGAGCTATTTTTGCATGTTAAGCACTATGAAAGGTGAGTCAAATCGACCACTTTCATTTTAATCTTACAGACGTATGTTATGTAAGTATTATCTTATTAATGCAAATGAAGAGTAAAGCCCAGCAAAGTTTTAAGAAACGTGCCAAAGTGTACTTATCTAGTAGTGACAGTCATATAGTCAGAATTGAAGTTAAAGAGTCCAAAGTCTGGCCCTGGCTGGTATGGCTTCATTGGTTAGACCATCATCCTGTCATCAAAGGGTTGCTGGTTCAATTCCCAGTCAGGGCCCATGCCTAGGTTGTGGGTTCAGTCCTCCATCTTGATGAATGTGTTCCCTCACCTCAGACACACTTTGCATCTTAAAGAAAAAAAAATGTTCCTTCCTTATACAAGTATATTTTCCCACACTTTTTTTGAATCACAAAGCTCTTTCTATCATTTATGTTCCTACTTTTAACAGAGACATAGATAAAATTAAATTTGTCTTTCTTTCTGTCATACTTTAAGCAAACAGCACAAGTTCAGGAGAGACAACAAGGACACTTGACATAATTATAATGTAAATGAGGCAATTGTGAAGATACTTGAAAACTGAAACAGGTCCGATTCCAAGGCAGTACTGCACTCGGCTTCGGATGGTTGTTGTCACGCACTATTACAGGCGCGACATTGCGAGATACTTCCCTTTTGCAAAAGAAGCAGGACGCCAAGATTTTCGTGTCAAATGGCAGGGATTTAAATGTTGGCAATTCATTCATGTACTCATTAAACCTTGTGTAGACAAACACTGTGTGAATCAAACAAAACACAACCTCAGGTGCTGTAGTAAAACTTACTTCTGCTTCAGAAGCTCAACTATTTTTACACTTCTCTATTTTTATTCTCCTGGTATTTCAAGACCAAGCTCAAGGAATATCTTCTTTGTAAAGCCTTTCTTGAATTTCTTCAAGATCTGTGTCACTTCTTTGTGTCTTCAATACCCTCTAAACAATTCTGTCATAGCACCTATATACATTTTACTTATTTCATCTTCCATATTAAACCGTAAACTCCTCCAGGCAAGATACTGTAATGGGTTGAATGGTGACCGCCCCACCCCCCAACCCCTGCCCCCAATTATGTCCATATCCTAAACCCTAGATCCTGTGTGACCTTATTTGGAAAAAGTGTCTTTGTAGATGTAATTAAGTTAAGGATCTCCAGGTGAGATCGTTCTGGATCTTCCAGGTGGTACTGTGAATTCAATACCACGTGTCCTTGTACCGTGAATTCAATACCACGTGTCTTTGTAACTGACAGAGAAGAGAAGAAACGGAGGGGAGAGTGAAGTGAAGACACAGGCAGAGAATAGAGGGTTGCAGCCTGAAGTGAAGAAAAACTTGGAGCTACCAGAAGGTGGAAGAAGCAAGGCAGGATCCTTTTCGAGCCTTGAGAGAGAGCTTGGTGCTGCTGACCCCTTGCATACTGACTTCTGGACCACAAACTGTGACAGAAAAATTTCGGTTGTCTTAAGTCACCTCCTTTTTGGTGATTTGCTCTGACATCTCTAGGGCACTAATTCAGAGACTATGCTTCTATAACTTTGCATGCCAAGCCCCTAGCACAAAGTCTGGCAGGTAGGTGGCAGGCAGGAAATAAATATTAATTCTTTGGAACCAAATGATACATTCTCAGTCTTTAGGAACCTAGCACACTTTGTGCACTGCAGTAGAACGACGTTCCATTTCTCATAAATAAGGTTCTTAAATGGACTTATTAAGGCTCAGTAATCAGCAAGTAGCAGTTTATTAATGTTAGAAAACTTTCTGTCGTATTCCTCTCCATACAGTGCACATGGCATGCCTCCCTACAGACAGATGAGAAGAAACAGCTGCTTCTTCCATGTGGGAAATGCTGGGCTACACCCAAATGCACATAAAAGATCATCTCTTTCCTGAGGAAGGTGGTCATCCACCCTCACTTAAACACAGAAGTGCAGAATGGGTTCTGATTATGGAAGACATGGATTTGGACAAAGTGCTATTTGCTCCGAGCTGTAAGACCTTGAGGACATCATCGTACTTCTCTGAGGGAGTGGAGGGAGAGGGGCAACAGTAGATACAGTACGTATTTGCGGGGTTAGATAGGTTCAAAGTTCTCCCTGAGTATCTGGACTTAGAACGGACTAAAAAAAAATGTTACTTGCCTTCTACAGATTTCTAGTACTGTATGCTGTTTTCTTTGACTGAGGTATTAAAGGTTGAGAAAATGTGTTCACTGTGCCTACTGGTTTGAATTTAAGGATATTAAACTGGATTTCCTATTCTTAAAATGAAATCCAGATTTCCCTTTATAATTCCTGAAAAGCTGGTTGGGGGATGGGCTGGGTGAGGAGCTGGGATGTTAGTACCACAAGGAGCTTTAACACCATTCGTTGATTGTTAGTGGATGCTTCTGACCAGCATTAGGATTCATAATGAGAAGGTCCCAAAGATGAACTCATGCAACCACAACTAGAATTGCATAATTTCAAGGCTTTTGTGAGGAAGCAGGTGTTGAAAATTATGTTTAGCACCCTGGCTGGTGTGGCTCAGTGGATTGAGTGGTGGCCTGCAAACCAAAGGGTCACCAGTTTGATTCCCAGTTCCCAGTCAGGACACAGGCCTGTGTTGTGGGCCAGGTCTCCAGTGGGAGGTGTGCAAGAAGCAGCCACACACTGATGTTTCTCTCCTCTTTATCGCTCCCTTCCCATCTCTAAAAAAAAGAACATTATGTTTAGCCTTATCAATAGAGTTTTCTCAGTAGGCAAAACATATTCGGCATCAGACTAGTGTTGCTGGCACTTATATTGGCCAGCCCATCAGTCTTTCTAGAAGAAAAACAGACCCAGCACAAGACCTGTTGAAGACAACAGTTTCCGTCCCATTCCTGTGAACCAGTCCAAGGGCTTAGGTGAGAGGGAGGAAGCTTACTAAAGGGAAGGGTCTTTAGTTCTGTCAGTCTGGAAACTATGCAAAGGGTAAATTGGGTTATATCAGTAATTTGTATTTTTTAATATTTTTTATTTTAAGTTATAGTAGACCTATAATACTATATTCATTTCAGGGGTAAAACATAATGATTAGACATTTATAGAACTTATGAAATGAACACCTCAATAGATCTAGGACCCAGTCCCAGCCAATGTGGCTCAGTTGGTTGCAGCATGGTCCTATAGACCCCGAAGGGCCATGGGTTTGACTCCTGACTAGGGCACATACCCAGGTTGCGAGTTCAATCCCCAGTTGGGGTGCATGTGAGAAGGCAACCAACCAATGTTTCTCTCTCATATCGATGTTTCTCTCTGTCTCTGTCTCTCTTTCTCTTCCTCTCTCTCTTTCTCTTCCTCCTTCCTTGAAAGAAATGAAAAAATGTCCTTGGGAGAGGATTAAAAATATCTAGTAAAATCTGGTACCCATTTGACACCATAGATATTACAATATTATTGACAGTAATTTGTATTGATTAGTGGTTCTCACATGAGAATGATTTAAGGTCTCAGATGACATTTGGCAAGGTCTGGTGACATTTTTGGTTGTCATGTTGAGGAAGGGAGAATGATCCTGGTATCTAAGGGGTAGAGGCCAGGGATGCTGCTAAACATCCTGCCATGCATAGGACAGCTCCCACAACAGAGTATTATTTAGCCCAAAATTGAATAGTGGAGAAAACACAGCATAGAACATATGAAAAGTGTCTGGAAAGGAAAGCTCAATTAAATTTGGGGCTGAAGCTGATTTTGGGGGGCATACACATGCCAGAGCTTAGAGACAAAGAGATAAAGGTAAAATTTTGTGAAGAGCAGTAGAGATATGTATGTGTATCTTCCAAACAGTATGCAACCCTAAATGTGGCATGATTTTGAGAATCAGTGGAAGGTAAGAAAGAGACAGCTGTTTGAGCTGACCTGGTCCAGAGATGCATTTGGCACAGCTGTGTTTAGGTCATTGGGCAGAGGCTCTAACAAAGCAAATGTCAATTCCAGCATTGTTTTTTATCTGCGATACAAATGTTGAGGGAGTCAAAGAAATGTACACTTTGTTGGTTTTCCTGGGATAAGGGACAGACTTTGGGTTACTGTGCACATCAGTCCTTGTCAGCTAAGACATGAAGGTACAAGAGATGGAGCTGAACATAGGAGGAAGTGGAAGAAGAAGGAGGAATTTGCTGATATCCTTTTCTAACATGCCAAGTTAAGGAATTGAGATATTATCTATAAGATATGAGATATTATTTCTAAAAAATTGATAGAGGTTTGAGACTGTCATATAAAGGTAATTATTTTACTAAAGTGATAAAATTTTAACATTCAAAAGTTTGGAATGGACAGGGAGGTGAAAGAGTGAGTTAAATCTGGAAATTGAGACAACATATTAACAATCAAAAAGGGTCAGTAGAGATGCAATTTCACAGGATGAAGGAAACTTTAGGAGAACAAACACAAAAACGTTGTTGAAAATGATTATAGCTAGGAAATGGGGTGTGGATGGTGGGTGTGTGGTGTAGTGATGGAGGTGGAGTTAGAGAGGAAGTTACTACTTTGTATCAGAGGCCTTTCCGTGCGATTTCTTTTTTTTAACATGTGTGAGCATTATTTTACTAATTTGCATTAAAGAATTAATGAAAATTTTATGCATGTAGCTGAAAAGGTAATAAACTTTGGTCATAATGCTGTATAGGTTGTCTTTGAGATGCCAGCCATTATTCTTAAATTGCCTCTACCGCTATTCACAATTACTGCTTGTTTTACCTAATTGTTGACTTTACAGTTCGTATTTATGTAATGTTTCATATAGGGGGACTATTTTTCACATTTATGATTTCTGTACATTTTTAACAACACAGGGGAGTTTGGTTAGGGCACTTGGAAAAATAGCCCCTGAGATAGATTTATGTTTCGGATCCAAGAGCACTAGGGTTGAGCACCCACGTGGGAATACGGGAGCTGGATTGGGCAGGAGGGTGTGGCCGCTGGGAGGCTGTCACAGTAAAGTCCTCCACTGATTCTACAGGGGGATTTTGAGATAAGATGGCCCTTCAGAGTTGTCCTAAATAGAGAGGCAAAAGGGCCTGCGCTGAATTCTCTCTTGTTGACAAGAATTGCCTGGAAGCTTGACCGTGAGTAAGGAGGCTCTGTGCAGTAGGGTGCAATTCCCCAGTGAAAGCCAGCTGAGCTCTGGAAGCCACTGATACCTCCAGCACTGGGCAAATCTGTGCTTCCTTCCTGAAGGCAGAATGTCTGATCAGTGCATCTGTCAGTGTAGCCACTAAAATCTCCATTTTATACACGTGGAAGTGAAAGACCCCATTATGGTTTGAACCATGCTGACCTCCCCTCCCCAACATATCATATCAAAGTGCACATTTTATAATCTGGTCGTGTCGTTTTTCCTGTACTCCCTTCATTGCCACGCCATGCTTCCTCTTTGTGCTGTTGAGCACACTCTACTTTCCACCTGAGATGTCATCTTCTCCTCTCTTCTATAAGACCACCTGTGGATAACCCCTCAACGACCTTAGGAAAAGCACCAATTAGTTCTGGTGTTTTTACTTAGCATTCTCTACAGTGCTGTACTTTCCACCGTGAAAGATCTCACCAAACTGTAGCAGAATATATTTTTAGAAATTTTGGGGGGTCTCTCTTTCTAGACTTTGAAGTCCGTGAAATTCAAGACTTTGTATCTTGGCTATTGATTCCCGAGTACCAAATTCATTGACTTTACCTGTAACAGGTGCTCAACAAACATACATTGCAACTTTCTTGAAAACAAATAGAAGGCTTGTTTTAAATTCCAAATCAGATGATTTATATTTTATATTTATAATTTTAGGATCTCACAGAAGCTCTTGTGTCTTTTTTCCCAGGTTTGCCTTACCTACCTCAGAGGTCAGGGATGAATAAAACAAAATGCTACTCAGATAATGATGTGCACACACTTCACAAGCCAAGGTATAATGAACACACCAGGTTTTTCTATTATGATTGTGATATCACCAATTATCAACTCGACCTCAAGACATATCAATTTCATCACTATAAAATTTGTTGGTTTCCAACCACAAGCTGACATTCACCTCTCCTAACCCATCTACATGACTCACTGAGCAGTGAGTTAAGCTATTTTCCTAAAAATATGCCCAATGCCAAAACATAACCACTGCAATTGAATCTTTATTTTCAAATATGATGTCTATAATCATCCACATGATTGTTACTTTCAGAACATTATCCTAGTCAATGAAAGGAATTTTCCCTTAAGGTTACTTCTTGACATCTGGCGCAT